>PVHY01000477.1:89864-120524 GCA_004024945.1 Uropsilus gracilis | reverse complement strand
GCCCCCTCTCCATTGTGTACTTTCATTTGGTTGTCCATATATTAGTGAAACCATTGGTTTCTGCCTTTTTTCTTTCTGACTTGTTTCTGCCAATATGACTCTTCTAGGTACATCCATGTTACAATAAAATCACCAAATTTGTCATTTTTAACTGATGAATAATATTCCATTGTGTATATATACCACATCTTTTCATCTATTTGTGTTTTGGGACATTTGGGTTGTTTCAATGTCCTTGCAATTATAAATAGTGCTATAGTAAACATACGGGCACGGGTATCCCTTTGTACCCACATTGAGGTCTTCTTTGGGTAGATTCCCAGAAGAGTGATTGCTGGGTCAAATGGTAGTTCCATTTTCATCAGTTTGAGGGTTCTCCACACTGCTTTCCATAGTGTCTGGACCAGTTTACATTCCCACCAGAAGTAAACAGTGTTCCTATCTCTCCACATCCACACCAGTACTTGTTTTTAGCCTTTTTCTGTTTGTTTGATGTGGGCTATTCTCACCAGTATAAGGTAGTATCTCATTGTGGTTTTGATTTGCATTTCCCTGATTGCTAGCAATGTTGAGCATTTTTTTCATGTGCCTGTTGGCCATTTGTATTTCATCTTTGGTAAAGTGTCTTTTTAGATCTTCTCCCCATTTTCTGACTGGCCTTCTTGCTTTGTTTCTGCATAGGTGTGTGAGTTACTTGTGGATCTTTGTTATTAAACCGTTGTCATTCTTTGAAGGGCAAAAATTGTTTCCCATTCAGGTGGGCTTCTAATTGTGTCTGTTGTCTCTTTTGCTGTACAGAACATTTTTATTTTGATAGAGTTTCAGCTGGTTGTGTTTCCTTCATTTTTTTTTTTTTTTTTTGGTCAGCTGTAGAAGTGTCCAGAAAGGGATTTTTGAATTGTAATTCATGGAGAGTTTTGTCCAAGTTTTTTTCTTCATATTTTATGGTTTGAGGTATAACATCCACGTCTTTTATCCATTTTGAGTTGGTTTTTGTACAAGGTGAGGTATGAGGGAGTTGTTTTGGTTCATTTTTAAAATGTCTTGGTTCAGTTTTCCCAGAACCATTTATTGAAGAAGCTTTGTTCCAACCTAAGTTTTTCACTCCTTTGTAAAAGATTAGTTGACTGTATGTATATTTGTGGTTTTATTTCAGGTTACCCAATTCTGTTCTATTGTTCTGAATGTCTGTTATTGAACCAGTACATATTGTTTTAATTATCATGGTTTTGTAGTAGATTTTGAAGTCTGCAATAGTTAAGCCTCTCTTATCTTTTTTAATTTTTTGGTCTGGAGGCTTTTGGATATTTGAGGCCTTTTTTTATTCTATATGATTTTCTGTAATTTTTGTTCTATCTCTTTAAAGAATGCCATTGAAATTTTTATAGGGATTGCATTGAATCTTAGATTGCTTTTGGTAGAATGGCCATTTTGATGATGCTAATTCTTCCAATACATGAGCAGAGAATGCCTTTCCATTTCCTAAAATCTATCTCTTTTAGCAATGTTTTAAAGTTCTCTTTGTATAGTTCTTTCATATGTTTTGTTAGGTTTATTCCTAGATATTTTTTGGTGCAATGGTAAATAGTTTTGTTTTGTTTTGTTTTTAATTTCTTCTTCTGCTTTACTTTTTGCATATAGGAAAGCTACTGGCTTCTGTGTGATGATTTTGTAACTGGCTAACTTGCTGAACTCTTCCATTGTTCAAATAGTATTTCTGTGGATTTTTTTGGGTTCTTGACAGAGAATCATATTGTCTGCATACAATGATACCTTCAGTTCTTCTTTCTCTATTTGTAAACTTTTATGTCATTCTCTTGTCTTACTGTGCTAGCTAGAACTTCCAGTACAATGTTAAACAGTAATGGGGGGAGTGGGCATCCTTGCCTGGTTCCAGATCTTAGTTAAAATGGTTTTAGTTTTTCTCCATTTAGGATGATATTTGTTGGAGGTTTGTCATAGATGGCTTTTATTATGTTGGCAACTCAGACATCTTATCTTTGCTGAGAGTTATTGTCTACTTTCTCCTTTCTTCTGAGAGCTACTCTAACTATGAGTTATATTTATTGTGTGGCACACTTGTTAAAATATTAGTGCCCTTTTCACAAATAAGTGTTGCCCAAGTCAACTAACTTTTGTTCACTTACTCTTATTTCTAGTTTACCTGGGAATATGATGGCATTATCAGCATTCAGACTGAGGGGTACACTAGAATCCCCAATTATGCATGCTCTAAAGAGGCTTCACCATGCATAAAGACAAAGAATACTAAGTATGAAAGAACTTTAGTACCATAGAAAGAGAAGAAAGGATAATTATTTATCAATAAGCCAACCAAAATTACTCATCCCCACTTGGGTAAATAGCTAGCCAATTAGCACTGGCCAGACAGGATTGTCAATGTCCAAAGTCTTGCCACAGTGTAAAGCACCATTTGTTGGGAACCACTGGAAAGGATCTGGCAAGTCTGTGGTGAAAGGTGCAAAAGCAGCAAAATCAAAGTACAAATCAAGGTAAGAGCTGCCATGGTCAACCTCCCCAGGGATCTTTTACCACATCTCTCCTCAACTTCACCTTTTTACCATATCTTTTCCATGCCTCAACTTTACCTGTCACCTTCCATGTTCCCCGACTCCCTGAAACAAGTATAAAACTCAGAAGCAAGTGAGACTTCTTTACCTGTCTCTCTGTTCCATGTGCATATGCCCCCCAAGTTTCTTCTAGGTTTTCTTCTGAATCTTTACCTAGTTTCTCCTTGCTATTCAGCTCCACCCAGCATGAGGTGGGTAGGGAACCTGGAACCTTTATAGGGAGTTCACACAGTTAGTACGTCATTACTTAGTTTCTCTTTACTGATATCTACTTCCTTCTCTGGTGGCCATATTGATAGTGTCTAAGTTTGTTAGTCTAAGGTCTTGAGAGCTCTCTCTATCTCTATCTCTTCTCTCCTCTCCCTTCTCTCTCCATCCCAGCCTCCCTTTTACTTCTTTCTCACCCCTCTATTGATTCTCTAGCATGTAAGTCTAACACTGATTCATGGAATACATGTGCTGTTTCCCTTAACAATCTCTAAAAGTGCAGAAATAAATACACTGATCTATGAACTTTAAGATATTTAATGTTCACATAGACTTACTAAGTGGGAGTCAAATGCATTTATAACCATCATAGATAATGTGATTATGTTTTCTAAAAAACTCTCAATTTCTAATATTTTATTTTGATATTAGGAAATGAGGAACTCACTTTTCTCTTTTGAGTGGGGGCAGGCATAACAATCATATTAATGTGGTAACTATCTTTTTAAAATTTTTCATTTCAGATGCTCCCCAATCTTCTATTCCAGACCCTTTCACAATATATGTTTTTGGAAGCTTTTAAAGAGTCATCTAAACCTGTTTTGAAACTTAGTTTTCAAATGTTAATACTGAGTATCTCATTTCAGGTTATCATATGCATTCTATCTGGTACTGTAAGATAACTTCAAATTTAACATCCAGAGACAATTACACTGAGAGACTTTAGCACTTTCAGTTAAGTGACAGATTGCAGTGAATATGAGGTGGAAAATGGAGAAATTTAAAGTAATATATTCTGTCAAGAGTTCTGAAGTTTTCTTGAAGAAAATGGACATACTCCGTCAAGAGTTCTGATGGTTTCTTAAAGGAAATAGATAGACTGTCTAGAGGGACGATGCAATTATTCCCAGGGAGACTGTGCTTTTCCTTTATTTAAAAAAATGTGATTAATTCTGCATGTTAAATAACTTTGAGAAGAAGCAAATAATAAGAAAAGATTGACAATAAAATGAGAAGTTCTTACAAATGTAGAAGAGTGCTGATGGAAGGGTGAATTTTAGGAAGGAAAAGATAAGGAAAAAAGTAGGTTATAAATAGAGAAAGAAAACTGGTAGGATTATTGATCACTCCTCCTTGATTTTTCTCCTTCTCATGTGTAATATAAAAGTTGAGGATAATTTGGTGAGTGAAAAATAATTTTTGAGGAAATCTTGAAAATGCCTTCTGGAGTTTGGTAATATATATGAGCTACCTAATGCATTCTTATTTCCTAGAAAATAATTGAATATAGAAAGTTGGAAGGAATGAAGTTGGGAACAGTTTATCAGGTAGAACTTCCACCACTTAGCACTGAATTCCACCATTGAACATATGTGTGAATTCCTTAAGTCAAAGAAAAAGAGGGCACATAATTGGCTTGATATCAGGAAATTATAGTTTACAGGCTATACTTTTAGGCTGTCTTCCTGAAAAAAAAAAAAAGTGATATCGGAAGAAACAGTATAGTCTATTACTGATAGCAGAATTTGAGACAAGGCACAAACATTAAGATAGCCATGGTAGTGGCATATAAGAGAGTTAGCATGAGCTGTGTCTGTAAAACCCACACTTGTGTCTCCACAAATAATTTAGGTGAGTACAATAGTATATAGGGCTTTGTAAACTGCAAGTCATCTGAGAGAAGTTAAAAATGACACCAACAATAATATGCACTGTGGTGGCAAACCTGATGGATAGAGTCCAATGTTATCTCAATTTAAAAGTTACCTCAGTTAAATAAATGTGATATTGTAGTGAAAGTAAAGTATTACAGAACATGGGTGGACTGTTCCTGCATCCTTGCTCTGAGACCAGAGCCCACACATGAGGCATGCAGGGGCCACCTGGTAGCCATTATGTGGTTCGGTGGTTATGGTCCATGGTGATCTGGGAATGGCTTTAAAAAAATGGGTGTTGGGAGAAATTTGGGGCACACATTATAAGTAAAAGAAATATATATATATCAATTTAAATTTTTAAAAATATGCAAAAATGATTTTGTGATAAGTTGTAGCACACACCATTCTTTACATCATTATTTGAATAAACTAACTTAGGTCAGCATGTCTCCTATAATTCCCTAGAAACTTTTGTCACTCTCCCCCACCCCCACATTCTGTTTTACATAGATTTTTACTTGGTTAATTACATTCACTGTTTCTGCTAATAAATAGCAGGAGCTTTGCTGCCTAGTGAGTAATGTCTTGCCTTATAAACTTGTTCCATGACTCCTGTCTCTGCCTGTCAGCATCATCTCAATACAATACATGAATGAATGAATGGATGGATACAATGTAACAATCTAATCCAATCATTCTACACAGTTCCCAAATTTATAGTCCAGGGAAGATTCAGAAAGGTGAAGGAGATGGGGCAAGTCATAAATTCCTTTCCCATCTCTTAATCACTAGTTGATTTTTGATCATAGGAAAAAGAAGACTTGAATTGTGAATGTAAGACTGATATTTTGCTGAACATATCATTTCTAAAGTGAAAATTATCTTGTTTGCAAAAAATTACCAGAGCCTCAAGATCTTTTGAGTATAGAGCTTGGTAGAAAGCACTAGCAAAGGAAACAAAACCATTTTCTGGGTTTACTTCTTTAAACCTTTCAATAGAATCTTTCCATTTTTATGCAATTTCATCTGCACTGTTGTCTGATATAACCATGTTAATATTTATAGTTAGGTATTAAGTTTTATACAGAAATGAAATTTCCAAAGGTAAAACTTAAAATTAAGTGCCTCTATTTCCCTTCCCCATGTCCTGAAGGAAAAAAACTAGAATAACACACAGGCACAAGCAGAAAATTCCTTGATGTTGGTATTGGTGATGATCTCTTGTTGCTTCAAAAGCAAAAATAAATATGTGGGGTGATATCAAACAAACAAAGAAACAAATCTCTGCACAGCCTCTTCACTTACTCTTCAAAGTAACCCTCGACAAAAGTAAGTCAAAATTACTGAATAGAAGAATATATTTGCAAATTATCTATGTGATGAGGTTAATATTCAAACATTATAAAGAACTATTACAACTCAATAGCAAAAAGAAACCAGTTATATTTAAAAAATGGAGATCTGAATAATCGTTTCCTCAGTGAACATTCGAATGACCAATAGCTGTTCAAAAGGAACTGAACATCACAATCATCAGGGAGAAGAAATAGACTTGAGCCATTACTTGCAGAACTGCTACTAATTAAGAAATAGAAAATGAAACAGAAGTAACATGTGCTGTTGAGGATGAGCAAAACAGGAATCCTCTCTCCTGATCAGGGTACAGCCACTATGGAAAACAATATGGAGGTTTTTCAAAAATTAAATTCAAAGTTCATATAATCCAATCATCAGTCTAGACTTTTAATTAACTTTTCTCAGATCATTTACTTTCTTCAACAGTCAGCTAGGGTTGAGTAAGTTAACCATCATTTTAAAAATACTGAAAGAATTTTTCATAGGAAGAAAGTATCTGTAAATATAATGAAGGGAGTGACTATTAATCAGGCCCAAACATTAGATGCCCACTTACATTAAAATTGGGTAAGTAAACAAATCCTTAAACACAAAATTATTATTGACTCCAAAATATTAATACATATAAGATCAAAGATAATTATTTATCTACCATATGCTTTCATTTGCTTATTTTCTACTTTTTATCAATGATTTATTAAGACTGTATCAAGTACTGTGCCAGGATACTTAGAGACAAACATATATGTGTGTGTGTTTGTAAAGAGAGTATATATATATGTATATATATATATATACTCTCTATATATACATATATATGTATATATATATATATATATATATATGTTTGTAAAGAGCTCATAAGTTCCTTTGACCTTTATGGAAGAACCTATTAAACAATTAGCTTAAATTTGCTGATTGATGTAGTAATGACTAATTCATTTATATAATTTGGGATTATACTATGCAAATACTGATTTTTTTCATGACTAAACTATATAAAGTCATATTATGAACCAGTATGTCTGTTTGATATTCTCTGTGAGAATTTGAACACATCTTTGTGATATTTCTCTTTCTTCTTCAGTTCATTATAATGGTAGAGGGCAATTTTTAATCACTTGGAACTTACTAAGTTACATTAAAAATGGGTAATCGATGTAGATAGATTTCTTATCATTAGCTATTCTGCATTTCATTTTGTTCCCTAAATTATAACTTTGCATTAGATTATTGAATAGTGATTCATTTTGATATTCTATTGGAATTACATTGTAAAATATTTAAGAAAATGAGATTGTCACATATATTCAAAGAAGAAAATGTCTACATTCACATATATTCAAAGAAGAAATTTCTACATTGTATGAAGAATTACAACAAAGAACAAATGCGTAAAGAAAAATGTGTACAAAAGGATATAAATTTTCAAAGGCACAAGAAAAACAACTTTCTATTTTGCTGTATGAAGGATTACTTTTAAATAATTAAAGAGTGATGATAGTATACTGTGTTATGATATATAGGAACATTGTTATGGTAGTAAATCCCAAGCATTTTTATCACAAGGAGAAGTCTCCTTTTCTTCTTTTGTTTTCATTGTGTCTGTACGGAAAGGTGGATATTAGTAGAATGTAGTATAGTGATCATTTCACAATATGTAAATCAAACTATCAAACCATGCCCTTAAATTTATATAGTGATAAGTCAAGTATTTTTAAAATAAAACTAGAAAAAATAGCTTAACAGTATGCATTATATATTATCATTAGATAATTAATTTTACACCTTTTCCTCTATTGTTATCTGATTGAAGTAATTGTTCTCATGAGACAAACTAGTGCAGCTAAATACTGTTCCTACTTATATTTTCATTTTTCTCTTCTTTAATATGGCTGTGTCAAGTCTGACATACTTTGCTAATTTGTTTCTAATGACTGAAGTATCATAGAAGGTCTTTGCAGAACTCAAATATATGTAGCTTTTCTCTTCCTCAACATTATTTTTATATATATATGTACATATAGAGAGAGCATTATATACATATACATATATACACACACACACTGCTGGTATTATGGAATCTTCTTTGTTTATATAAAGTATTTTTATCTTTTGATATATAAACTTTTGTAAAAAAGAAAAAAGTAACAATAAATGCATAGCAAGAAAGATAATACAGAAATCTTATAGGTAAGAATGAGTTTTTTCTTACAAGTTGGTTCCCTACTAATCTTCAGAGAACACTGACCAAAACAGATCTACAGTGGAAAAGATCTGGAGCTAATCGTGATGCAAAATCTTAAGCTTGTCTAAAGATCTAGACATTATCAAGATCCCAAACACTCTCCAAACTGATGCAATGAAAAACTGCTGGGTCTCCACACAAAAATATTGAAGGCCCATCTGCCAGGTGATCACATAAGGAAGTGAGATGAAAATGAACATCAAATACCTGGTTTATGTCTGAACAAATCTGCATATGAAATAGAGAGAAAAGGAAAATTAAATGAAAAGCATTGGATCTGGTTTAGATGTACTAATTTCAAGTCAATATGTCATTCAGGTGTGATTTTTAGAGCTAAGAGGTATGATGGTTGAATCACTCTAGCTTAAGATTCCCTTCTATAAACAGATTTCAATTAGAGAGCATTAGGTATTTTAATGTAGCAGAATTAGCCAAAATGGTTAGGGACAAGAGAACTTGTTGATAGTTTTTGTTCAAATCGTTTTACTATTTAATGGTAATATTGATAGATCTTTAAGTTTAGATGCTTAAATTACTTAAATTTTACTCATACTTATTAAAATCTGACTAGGAAGCATTTTAATAGCTAAAAATAATGATTTCATGTCTTTATAAAAACAGTTCGTTTCCAACACCATTTTCCTGTTTATCGCAATTCTGTACGGTTTCACTGTTTTGGTTGAGCCCTTTCCTGTCTGAGAAATGAAAATGCGTGGTTGAAGATCTGGAAAGAAAACCTCCAGTCTTTCCCTCAGTTTCTCTAAACACCAAGCTGACCGAATGGAAATGTGTATTTGTGTTTGAGATGTGGATTACTCTTCACTAGAGGTTAGTGCTTAATATACGAACTTGAAAAGGTCAGAACTTTTATCCATTAAGTCATCAAGCCTTTTTCTATAATAAGAGTAGATGAAAGGTTTTAACTTGAATCACAAATGTAAAGTTCAGAGCAATGATCATATCTCAAAATGAAAGAACAAGGCAAAAATAGCTTTCTTGTTCCATGTATTGGAATTTGGTGGTCTAAATGTCAGTACAGAATGATAGGAGCATCAAATCTCAGATCATATCATCAGAAGTCAGAACAGAGGGTAGCTTTTTTTGCTTTCTTAGCTTAAAATATACTTATAAATAGGATGCACAATTTGAATCCTTCTTATCTAATAATAACATGAGTTTAGATTTTATAGTATGGGTATCTCTAATATATGCTGATAAATTTGATTCTCCATTTAAAATCCAACTATTGCCACTTATACATATACATATATACTGATACATATATATTGCTACTGATACTTAAAATCCAACTATTGCTACTGATACATATATGTGTGTGTGTGTGTGCTTTGTGTGTGCCATATGTTGAAGAAAATAAGTAGGTATTAGGCCTACAAATATGTAGAATTTGTTGTAGATTTGAAAATAAAGAAAGGAAGATTTGAATTCATTTTCTTACAAAGTATTGTATGGGACACAAACATTTTTAATGACATATACATAGTCCTTTTCTTATATTGTAACACCCAAATATTTTCTAAGATACTACCACACTACTGCACTCATAAATTTCTTCCTGGTGAAAGTCATTGACTTCTTTTAAATATAATGTATTTATAGAACATGGAGTGGGAAAAGGAAACTGTTTTATGAGACTATAAATTGAGAGATAATTTATATTTTCTCATAAAAAACATGGGTTTTCACAGTTTTCTGACTTGAGGAAACAGAAATTTATCACTAACAATAGGGAAAAAAAGAAAACAATTGAACAGCACTACTCTTATCTAGTGAAATGACCAGAGAAACATAATAGGCACATTTTTCGCCCCTCTATTCAGCATATTAATGCAAATAAGTTGATCCAAATTCTCTGCATATGGTTCACCTTGGGTGCTGATTTAAAAAAAAATATATATATAATTATATATGTGTATGTGTGTATATATGAGGTTTACTGTTTGCAATGGGTTGAATTATATTTCCCACAAAGATGATTTGAAGCCCTCATCTCCATACTGTGAATTCAATCTTAGTTGGATAAGATCTTTGCATATATAATTAAGTTTAAATCAGGTCAATGGGATGGGCCTTTAACCCAGTATGATAGATAATCTTAGGAAAACATGAAATCAACATAGCAGCCCATTAAGAAAGATGTCCACATGGCAAAAGATGTCAGAGAGGTAGACTGGTATGGTACTGTCCCCAGTGAGGCAAGCCCTCAGGCTACCTGCCACACTAAGAAGCAAGCAAGCTTCCTCCCCCACTTCTCTCCTTCCCACTGGAGGCTTCCATAGAAGGATGGCCTGTCAAAATCTTTATTTTGCTTTTGTAATCTCCAGAACAGGGGGTTGGGAGAAAAGTCTGTTTTAAGTGGTTCTGTTTGTGTGCTTTTTTAGGCCATTTCTATGAAATACAAGCTTCATTAGTTCACTCCTAAGTTTCAAAAATTATGGAACACAAAATTAGAACTAGCTTTTCAAAAGCATAAAATCATACTGTATCACCTTCTATTTTCTTTGTAATGCTCCAAGTCTGTTCTTTCTCTTTCATTTTACATCAGGATCATGTTATTTTCCTTCATCTCTCTCATGCCATCAGTCCTTGTTAGTCTATGTCTAGGTTATTAAGTTTGCAGATGGATCTCTTAGTTCTGTCTTCTGTCACGTTCTTCCTCTCATGATCATTTCCCTCCACTCCATCTTAGTGTCCTACCCATGTCATGTCTGATACGTTACCACTTCCAATTATTCTACCACCCAAAACTTGACTGCAAGTTAGATTCTGACATAATTATCACCACATTGCCTTTGCTTTCATCTCACTTCTGATGATATTGAAACACTTTAAAAAACTCTACTAGCTCTACTAGCTTTTCACTGACTTTCATTCTTTTTCCTTTATTTCTAAACATGAACAAATTCAATCCACTGATCACTTCTACTAAAATAATTCCCCTTCTAATTGTTAGATGAACTTATGGAATATGATCAAAGATGATTTTGATTTTCTACTTTTCTTTAGTTAAGACTTTAACTGTGTAGTTTGGGGTTCTTAGTAAAACTGAAGGTAGGCAGAGAGACTAGCCATAAATTCTCTGCTCTTAAACACACCAAGGCTCCTTAATTACCTACATCTCCAACCAGATTTGTAGATTTGTTACAATTCTAGAACCCACACTGAAACAGCATAATCTCAAAAAATTCAATTTTGGAATCAAAGGTTAAAGATACTGATCATGTGACCTGATTTTGCTTCATCTGCCAGTGACAGAGCCAAGTAATGCCAACTGCTCAAATAAGTAGATGACTCTTTTTTCTCATGTAAATAGTCTAGAGATTTTAATCCAAGATTGCAAGAGTTAATCCATGATGTCAAGGGTCTAGCCTCCTTTTCTGCTTTGTCACTTTATTGGTCAAATGACTTTCACTTTCATAGACTTCTTAGGCCATGAAGGACTGTGGCTCTAGACATCAAGCCAACATCCCAGGAGGAAAAGTAAACAGTCTAAGTATAAGGAGACCTATGCCACCTCCCTGTTCTTTTAAGAGCACCAAAATTATACTAGTAATCTTTGATCAAATGGTATTGTGCAGATAGCACCCTGTTATGTAACTGAATATCTTTGCTAGCTTCAATCTACAGATTGTCCTTCATTCCTGCACAGGGATTACCTACCCAGATTTGATGGAGGAGCATTTGAAAATATTTCCAGAACTTTACAAATGACTTCAAAATTCACTTTTCATCCACAAAATTAAAAACAAAAAACCTCAAATTAGTTATTGGAATGTCCTACATTTTACATAAAAATGCCATTGCCAATGAATCAAAGTTTGGCAAAGAATATAAATCATGACAATCAACAATAAGAGCTCTGACACCAGATGTCTGGGTATGGATTCAAGTTCCAGCTGTACCACATGGGATTCTGGTTGAATTTTCAACCTCAGAATGCCTTAGTTTCATCATGCATCAACTATTATACTAATACTCTGAGGCTTATAACATAAATCATGTAAAGGACTAGGAAGAGTTTCTGGAACTCACAATCACATAGTAAGTGTCACTTAATTGTTATTGTTATTTAAATGCATCTCTTTACTTCTGTTTCTTTGTAGTTTAGGGGGAAATATAAGAGTTTCTTTGAAATGCATGTAGTCATAGCTGATGTTAAGCTGAATTTGAAAATGTTTACTTTTCCAACAAAGAAATAAAATAAATTATTCAAGCCCTAGATATAAACAACACACAAAAATGAAAAGTAAAACATTCTTATCTCTGAGCAGCAAAGAACCCTGATGGTTATGGCACAACATTTCCTATATAATTAAACTTCAGAACACACCATACTTCTGTGCAGATTCTCTTTGAGGCAAAGTTTGCCATAAAAGATATCACTTTAAAGTTACACTTTTCCTTCAGTAAAATAATTTAATAACAGTTTTGCTCATAGCTATGTGGTGAAGAAAGCATTGTTTATCTACATAAAATATTCTTTACCCTCTATCAAAAAATGAGTATGCTTGGAAATAGGTGAAGACATTTGTTTTCCCAAAGGAATTATTCATATACACGTCTAAAATTGGATAGTGTCTTTTTTGTTGTGCATTTTCTACTTTTCTCATTTCTGATATGTTTATTTCTATCTTCATGTTGTTTTCACTCTGCTCTACTTAGTTTTTGTTCTCTTGTGCTCTCTCACTCTCCTTACTTTCACTTGCATTTTCTGTGTGTGTGTATGTATAATTGTTAAAATTATAATGTATATTAGGTTCCTGGACATGCATCATTAACATCATGAGCTAACTAGTTCCGTATTATGAGAATTGTCTCAATCATCCTAAGGTACTGAATAACAGTCTAACTTTTAGTCACCAGATATCAGAAGCATACATATTACCCACATCAAGATAATCAAAAAATGACTCCAGAAATCACCAAATATCCTGAAGACCAAAATTGTCCCAGAATGAGAACATTGAACTATATCCTTTCCATTGGTCTTTTCATAATTCTGATTCCATGTGACATACTTTACTTTGTATTGCTTTCTGGATTCCAGTTCCTGAAGTTTTCCAGACAAGTCAGAGGAGTTTTCAGGAAAGCATAAAGAACTCAGGAGATCTAGATTTAGGTTTCTAAATCTGACTGGTAATCGGACTTTAGACAATCCCTCCCCTCTCCAGTTTATTTCTGAGTTGTCACAAGCATGAAAGGAAGAGGTTGAATGAACTAAAAGACAACTCAAGCTTAAAAAAACTTAAAATTTTACACAGCATTGTGAAATGTTACATTATTACAGAAAAACAGTAATCAAAACAGTATGGTACTGGAGCAAAATAGAAACTCAGATAAACTGAACAGAATTGAAAACACAGAGATAAATCCGTGTAAATATGGACAACTGATTTTTGATAAAGGAATTATGGATGTACACTAGAGAGAAGACAGCCTTTTTAATAAAAGGTTCTGGGAAACATAAATAGCCACATGAAAAGAAAAAAGACCCATACTTAATGCCTTAAGAAAATTAACTCAAAATAGATGAACACTTTGGACATAAGAACCAAAACTATAAAATACTTAAAAGAAAATAGAAGGGATACACTATAGGACATATACCACAAGGTATATTTTAGGTATGTAATCCTAACAGTAAGGAAAACAAACTAAAAATAAGCAAGTGTGACTTCATTAACTTAAAGTTTTTTGTTTTGCTTGTTTTTTTTTTTAATCTCAAAAGAAACTATAACAAAAGCAAAGAGACAACCTACTGAATGGAAAACATTTGCATACCATACATCTGATAAGGGGTTAATCTCCAAAATTTACAAAGTGCTTACACAATTGTTGGATTTGACAATAAAGAAGTAAATGGCCAAGCCAGCATGGTGGTGCATGCCTGTAAATGGCAGCCTAGGAGCTCCGACTCGGGCCAGGGATCGTGGTTCGAATCCCACTGATGGCACATAGCGTAGCAAGACCTAGTTCAAAAAAAAAAAAAAATAGCTGGATATGGTGGCATGCCTGTAATCCTAGATACCTGGGAAGCTGAGGTTGGGGATGCTTGAGTCTGTGGTACCCCAGGCAATGTGAGCCTGCGGTTCCACAGGCAAAAATAGCAAGACCTAGTGTCAAAAAAAAAAAAAAAGGAGAGAGAGAGAAGTGACCAAATTTAAAAATGTTCAAAGGATCTTAATAAGCAATTCTCTAAAGAAAAAATTCAGATAATCATAGAGGCATATGAAAACTGTTCAAACCACACTGAACTATAACCTCACTCCTGTGAGAATGACCCATAATGATGATGTGGTTGAGAAAAAAGAACTCCCATCTAATGTTCACAGGCATGCAAGCTAGTACAGCTCCTATAGCAAAAGGTATGGAAATTTCTCCAGAGATCAATGTGGAAATTCTATTGAAACCAACAATAACTGCTATTAGATATTTCTCCAAATAAAATAAAAGATCTAATATGAAATGCTATATTTATACACATGCACTGTTTAAAATTGCCAAATTATGAAACCATTCCAACTACCCTTTAACAGAAACATAGAGAAGCTGCAGAGCATTTAGTCAATGGAACATTACACAGGTGTGAAGAAAGATGATGCAGTGGCATTGGGAGAAAATAGATGAACCTTGAGGTGATAATGTTGTGTGAAATCAGTCAAAAAGTGAAAGACAGATTTCAGATGATCTCACTCATCTGCAGAATATACATATCCAGAAACCAATTACATTCAAACAAAAGAGGAAATAAAGACTCGCAAACTTGACAAAAAGAAGATAATAGTCCCCAGAGGGCACAGAGGGGAGGGGGTAGAGGTTGGGGAAGGGAGGTAGCTGGATAATGGGCATGGGTGTTTTGGTGGAGGAAATTTTAAAAAGAAGGAAAGTAACTTAAAATGTTAAGTTGATTATTTTGATGGACACAAATGATTTACAATGAAATAATTCAACATAATATTCACTTTTTTCTTTTGATTGATTTACTGCACTTTAACTTTATTTTTATCCCTAATTTACTGCAACTATTTTGTGTATTTACTTAAGTTCCATTTTAGCATTTTACTTTATGCTCCAGTCACAATTGTTTTAACCTAAAAAAAAAAAAAAAAAAACAAGGCTTGTACTATCAATTTTTTGTAAATCTCTCCATTCTCCTGGTAGACTCCCAGTTTATTAACAAAATGGATTAGTCTCCAAATAAACCCACACATTGAAAAATAAATGTCACTCAGAGAATTTAAGTGATTTTCAGAATTTTAGCGACATAGTAATTGGTCATGGTTAGTTAAATTTTGGAATATAAATAGGATTAGGATAACTCTTCTGCTACATCATGCTGCTTTTTAAATAAGAGTCACTAGAGTGACTATTCTGAAAAGTTTGCAGACCTCAAAGTAAACTAAAGGATTCTATTTAACTCTGCTCTGTAAGGTGAAAAAAATGACAAAAAAATATCCAAAATTACCTATAAAATTATTTGAAATATGAATTATAATAGTTATATTCAACATTCATATCACCCAAAAATATGTTGAGAACATTATTAATATATAACATTATTAATAGATATACAATTAATAGAAATAAACTCATATGAACATGCGAGGAACTATATTTTTTTCTTAGCTAAGAATATATAAGCATTTAAAAAGCCCCCCTGTCTAAAGTACTTGCTAAAAGTACTGTAAGAAATGAAGCAGAAAAGGTAAGTGTGATCCAAGCATAAGACAGTAACTACTATTAAATCACCTAAGTTTTTTGGAGCAGAAATATGATTTGCTCTTGAAACAGAAGTGGAAGTCATATTCACTATGAATTTGCCCAGGCAAAGATTGATTGGTGAGAAGTCCATTTATCTTGGTTTCATTTTTTCTACTTAGTTCATGGTATCATATACCTTTGCTCTATATTATGGCACTTTGTATACTTGTCAGGATTACATTCAATGTGTCCTTGAAATAATCTCTTTTGTATTCCCTTTAACACATTAGGAAAGGGAAAAGTAAAGTATTTGTCAGATGAGTGAATAGTCAAATGATTGCAATGATCAAAGTTTTCTAAAAGTAATCAGCTTGATACTGTGAATGCCATGTTTCAGTTCAGCAATTTTGAGTTGATCCCTTTTAATATTGAACCTTTATTTTTATTTGTTCATCTGAAACAATCAGGATAACTAAAATAATAACTATTTGATCACCAAAATGTTTTAATTTTCAAACGCATACACATATATGAAACAAAGAAAATAGTGTTTATTCTAACAATGGGAATAACAAAAAAAAATAATTTAACATAGAGGTATCTAGTGTTCACCATTATCATTTGTGTAAAATAACAAGAACAGCTATCTATCAGAGGGCAAACTCAGCTAATCTATTTTTCTCTCCAAACATAGATCTCTAGAAACCATCCATCGGTCTTTGCATGTTAACCTACAATATAACTTTGAGAACTTTCTTTTCTGTGTATATTTAGGAGAAATGACTAAAAAACAAAATAAGAATATTATTAATTTTCCATTAAATTTTATAGGTAAGGGGGATGAATATCACTTCTGGTTTTAGTATTAGTCAAATTCTGGAATCATGATCAGAATGCCAAAGAAATGCTTTAAACTGCAATCTGTGTTTAAAGACAAAGAGGAACTATCCATGGGGAAAGCAGGATTCACCACCATCCCAAATGCCCAACTTCTTTAGGTACCAAAGACCTGAGACCCTGTAATAGCTTGAAGCTATAAAATAATTCCCAATAAACATGAACTTAAGGGATAAAATCAGCATAAGGTTTGTAAACAGTAAAAAGTTTCACAGCTTGGATAGAAAAATATTCCATTTTTGGAATAAGTTGCTACTTCATTTATTTGAATTTGAAATTAACCAGAACCTGTAAGTGGGACAAATAGACTTCGAAATAAATAGACTTCGAAAGTGTACCCCTCCCCTACATCATTTCCTCCTGAAAGGTATGTACATTCATTTTGTCCAAGGAGTAATAGGTAAGGTAGATGAAAAAAGAAGAGGAGGAGGGAGAGATAGAAAAATGGAGGAAGATGATAAAATTCTGATTATGCCATTTTTATAATGTAGCTTCAGAATTTAGCTTGCTGCATTACTTCAGTCAAGATTACTCTCTAGATACAGGTCTGTATAAATAGGTCATTGAAAAAAACATTATTCTGTTTGTTTCTAATTTAGAGTGAAACAAATTTATTTACTCCAGTTTGGGAATGTTCTGTACTTTGTTATTTGACAAAAAGAAATACTAGCATTTTGCCATAAGTGGTTCTTTGTGCTCTACTCTGCTTTTCTTCTACCAATTAAACAAGACATGGTGATAATAAGAATTTCACCGTATTAGAAATTGGATAGACATCTCACAGTAAAGAGATTTCAATAGAAAGGTCAAAGAAAAGTCATTGATTTTTAAAATGTTAACTGAAATATGCAATATAAACCTTGTATACCTACAGATAAAGTAATCTATTATTCCACTATTTTTTCCAGAAATCACTACATTATAACATTTGTCCTGAAGGGCTCTTTTTCTCTATTCTTCTATAAAGTGAAATAAAGCAATGTAGGTTATACAAACAAAATAAATTATTCTGATTATAAACCCAGGAGTCTTTTTGATTGAGGTTAAAAAATGTCTGATGTATGATAACTTTAGCTGATAAGCTTTCAGAAACAATATGGAATTTGTTTCATTGAAATAGAGTTTAGAGCTTGGTAAGAAACAATTGAGCTGTTTTGTATAGCATTTCAACTAAGGTGCTTGACTAGATTAAGTTTCACTTTTGGGAAAAAACGTAAGATTCTAGTCATGAAGGAAAAAAATTGAAGAAATCTTTCTATTTGAGCCCTTTCCAAGTTTTATTTCAAGAAAATTTTAATTGTTTTTTCTCCCAATTTTAAATAGTTATATATTATTTAATAAAATAAACTCACTTTACAAAATAGCATATTCTAGTTAATGGACATTGGGAAGTAAGAAAACTATAGATTCCAAATATGTTTAAAATTCAGCCTAAGTGTAATCATTGAAGGTTGTATAAAATTAACAGACAAACTTGAAAAATATTTATAAAGCAAATACAATGCTCTAGACACTTCTCAACATAAGGGAGTATCCTTGAACAAAAGCAACAGATTAAATGTCCTCCTGGGCTGATAGAACAATAGCAAAAAATATGCCATTTGTTGCATTCTGATGATACAGTAAAGATAAAGAGAGTGGGGTATCAGAGATAGAGTGTTGGTTGATGGTATTTTTACCCCATCTGTATTTTCTGGTTATGGTTGATTATGGTTTATAAATTGAAACTTGAGAAACCTAACATACAAGGTGGTGTCACCTGGATATTTGAGTAGAACATTGTAGAAGGAATATCAGGTACAAAGTACATTGCAGAAGGAATATCAAGTACAAAGTTTCCATATGACGTTCAAAGACACTAAAGAATCAAACTCCACTGCAACATGCTGAGTTAGGGAAAATTTTTTAGAAAATGACCCAGGACAATACACCTAAGTCTATGTAGTTTTGGCTTTAATTGTGAGAGCTATAAAGATGTTTTAAAATAGGTATGTGACCTGATATATGGAAAGAGATTCTGAGGGAAGAGAAGAAGTTTAATAATGAATGCAGTTTTTGTTTTGAGCAACAGGACATCTATCATATGATTCTGCAATTCCACTCCTGGGTATCTACATGAAAAATCTAACAACTATAATTCAAAGGATATATGTTGATTGCAGCATTAGTTACAAGAGCCAAGTTATGGAAACAAACTAAGTGCCCAGTGACCGATCAGTGGGTGAAGAAATGTCTTCAGTATCACAGCTTTAAGAAAAGTCTTAAGTACCATGTCTTAAGTATGAGATGGAATGCCACTCAGCTATAAAAAGCTGAAATTTTGCCCCCCCTTTTTTTTGACAACATGAATAGAACTGGAGGGGACTGTTTTAAACAAAATAAATCAGAAGGAGAAAGACAAATACCAGATGATTTCACTCAAATGTGGAATACAGAGGAAGAAACAGAAATAAAATAAATAAATGAAAACACATCCTAGAAATCTGACTCCAGAATTGAGACTATCAGATGGGAAAGGGTAGAAAGGAGGACAATGAATGATGGTTTTGGATTATGGGTGTTTTGGTGGTGGGCATGTTGTGGTAACATACATCTGAAGATATGTGAGTCTATAACACTAAATTATATATAGTGTTATAAACCACTATTACCTCAATAATAATATACAAAAATAATATACAACAATATTTTTCTATTCAATGAGTTGGGAAAGATTGGAAAAAGAAAAAAGAGAGAAAAAAAAAGTAGTAATCACATTTAAAGTTGTCCATGTTAAGTCAAAGATGCCCTTATTATAAACGGAGAGATGAGTACCCAGGAAAATAACTCAGGAATGAAATCTCAGACACAGATGTTATTGTCAGGCATAATTGTTGGATCTCATAATAGCTTATCTACTATGATGACCCTATATGAATTTAAAATTTTGGTATTTTATGTTATGAATATTTTACATTAATTTTTATCTTTAAAATGCAGCAATAAGATATTATTCAACTTGTTGACTGAGATTCTGGGCACTCCCTTAATATTGTACATCAGGCAAGTAATTCATCAGGTTCACTGTGGTCTCAGGTCTCCTTACTAACTCTGTTACAGGTATCTACACACCCATGTTAACTGCCCTCACTCTTTGAAGGATTCAGCACCTAAGCTATTGTTCCCCCAACATTAATCTTTATAATTCTTAGATTATTATTTATTGCACAAATGATTTATTCAGCATACTGCCATCACAATACTTTGACCAGGAGGCCTCCAATGATCTACCTTGCCTGAGCTGTATTTCTTTCCATACTCCAGCATGATATATGTCTGTTTTGTACCCTAGATTTCTGATACTTTTTAAATCACTTTCATCCTTCTAAAATTTCAATTTTAATCTTTATTAAATATCCTTCATGTTCTACACTCTAGTACTTCAACTCCTAGAATTATTTAATTCAATCCAGACTTAAAATACAGTAATTTTATCATCTGTTCAGCCCTACACAAATCTTGTATACCTTTTCCCTCCTTTATCCACTATAAATTACTCAAACCTGTTATTCTTCTGCCTAAAGGGACCCTATGTTCTATCTTCTCCATAAAATCTTGTCTTATTACACAAATAAAAAGCACACCGCTCCCTTATCAGCAATTACACCTCTCCCAACTTAAATTTTTTATAGCATGTACCTTTATCTGACACCCTACATTTTAGTTCTAATGTTAATCTATAAAATGTCTCTCCTATATACATAGAAACTCAAGGAGTGCAATGCCCTGGCAAAGAATGGGGGCTGAATGAGTGAGCTGATGAATTGATATGATTCCCAAGAGAAGAGAAGAAATGTAATGAGAGTAAAGAAGAGGAAATGGACAGGAAGAGATTAAGAAAGGAAAACCTGATTGACTGGGCAATGGATCAATATACTCTGGTCGGATCACACAGTTGAGAAGAAACCAGAGAAGATAAAGGGGTAAGAAACACAGAGGAAGAGTAATTCTAGTAGCATTCTGGAAGCAAAGGAAAAGATACTCAATTCATAACAGGTTTGTACTCACCATTAGCACTCTAAAATGGAAAAAATATGGAACAATCACTTTTACCCATTTGTCTAGCTTCTCATAATTTCCAGTGGTGATTATGGAATTAGGATAATATTTACAGTAATCCTTCCTTATTTAAAATACTCAGTTGATATCTTTTACACTACAGAATCATTCCAAAACTCTTTAATATATATAAAATGTTATCAAAGTATCGCTGTGATTAAAATTCTGACCCTTTTGCTAGGGTAACCTTAATTTCCTGATTTAACCTACATCTTTACTATTTCTTTTTAATAAAATTTTATAGGAGGGATACATTTTGAATCCCATGTCCCTGGCACACTGTGGAACATAAATAATTATTTGATAGATGAATATGTAAATGTGTGAATAGTTTTTCTTATTACTCTCTACCAGAGTTTGGAATAGTCCTACTCATTCTTTAGAACCCAAACTACATTACTACAAACTACAAAATACATTACCTCTGTGAATCTCATCTCACACAGCACTATAGCATAGACTGCTGTGTTCACTGAACTGACAGCTTGGTAAGCAGGGAGGTAGGTCTGCATGGGTTGGGGAGATGAATGTTCATCATGTAATTATGTAGATAACTTTGAATGAAATCCAAGTGTGGATTTGACATCATTCAGACTTTAAAATTCTCCACTTGGTAATTTAAAAGAGTTATCTTGAACAAATGCCTAAAATATCCCTTCTTTATAAGATGGTTAATGTGTTTCATGACTGAGTAGAACTTTCTGGGGATAAATGAGATGGTCTTATGAACTGGGAACTATGGTGTGGTGGGAAATTGTGTGTATCTTTACAATCCTAGTGTCTCTTAGAACATGGGACTCAGAACAGTTTTTTTTTTTTCTTGGTTTGCTGAATTTCACTGTGGTTTTTAATTGCAAAATCGTGTAGAGAGTCTATCAGTATCTTCAGGCTCACCTCCAAAGAAACAGAATTTGTAGCAACAGGGTATGAAAACTAGTTCAAATTCAGGGGTAGCATATGGTGCAAATGCAAGAATAGTAGTCATGGTAGGTTAATGATAATGTTTGCTGGGTTTCTACAATGAAATATCACTGAAGTCTCTTCAGTTTGTGCATGTGTGTGTATGTGTGTGTGTGTGTGTTTGTGTGTGTAGTGAAAGAATACCATGTTAAAGAAATGCTCTTCTCAGAAAACAGCAAAGTACCATCTTTGGCTAGAGCTCTGGTGGTGCAAATTTCAAGTAAATTTCCTCTCTGAATATCACTGGTTTAATTTTCTCAAAAGTTTTAGGATGATAATATATAACTAAGTTTCCAAGATGTGTGAGTAATATAATAAATAAATGTATTGCAAAGAATGAGAAATAAAACTATATAAAGATCAGATAAACTGAGCAGATTAATACCCAAGATGAAAAAAAAATAGAAACAATTACATGTAACTTTTAATATCCAATACAGTGTGAAATATGTAGAAGCAATATTTCACATTTTATTATTCTCATATCTAAAGAGACTAGAAACAATTTACTGATTGCCACAAAAGGTGACTATCATATTCATAGTAAAGGTTGAAGTTTTTGATAATATTATTAGATGTTTAACATATCTCAAATAGAATACATAATTTATGCAACTCTTTATTAGTAGTAAAAGTCACAAGAGTTCTTCATGATGCCTATGAGATTCTTCCATTACACAATGTGTTTGGCAGAGCAAATTATAACAATATCTCCAAGGTACAACTATTTATATCAAATGCACATGGAGCTTAAGTTCTTTTCCGAAATTTGCTTCTGAATAAAATTAAATAATGAGAATATTAATATAAGTGATAACATTTGATAGATTTTTGCATATTTGTATTATTAATGCTTGGATATATTCATAGAACCAAAATGTAATTTGCAAAATATATTCATATCTTATACGCTCTGGTGCGGTGAGACAAATTTCAGTCTCACACCAGCAGTAGTTGCATGATCTTTAGTAAGTCATGTATCTGATAAATGAGAGCACTTGTGAGGTTGAATTAATTCATTTGTAAGATCCCTACTGATTCTAAAACTATATTATTATAAGTAGTAATTTAGTTTTATATTAGCCTTAAAGAATGTTATATTGAAAGTAAATAAATCATTCACTTCTAAGCACTGATCAATGTATATTTTCTGAATATCTTCCTCTTTTTTTCCTTTAGATTTGTAGACCTCTTAATGAATAATGTATTAATTCTGAGCAGCAGTTATGCAGAAACTCCCATCAAAATAAAAATGGATACATGCCCTGTTGATCTACCCGAAAATTACAGCTTTCTTCCTCCATAAGTATCTGCCAGTCCCAGTAGATTCGAGCAAACTATTTTGTAAAGTAAAAATGGAATATAAGTGACCTGCAAAGATTGATTTTTTAGGACAAATAATGCTTTTTATGCCATTATACTTTATAATATTTTGATAAGAACTATCATCATTACATGCGAATTATCATGAATTGAGCTTATTATATGCAGTGGCCAGAATAACATCATTACATTGAATATTGGCAATGCCCTATGTGACTAGGTGCTGTTATCACCCAAATTTTAAAGAAAAAAATCACAGCTGGTAGCTTGCAAAGCTGTAATTAAATCCAGCTCTGTCTGACTCAAAGTCACAACTCCAAACCATCATACATTTTCATAGCTTATTTTGGAAAAAAATTAGGTTACAGAGTACAAACAGCTCCTATCTATTTTCACTTAGCTTCTTCTAATGATAACATTTTACATGACCATGACATAATTATGGAAAGAAATTAATATTAGCATAAACTATTAACTAAGCCAGTGTTAAGTTCAACGTTTTCTGCAAATGGCCTAGTTGGTGATAGTCTTTTTTCTTCAGTAATCTACTGTCTTTATAGGTTGAGGTCAGTTATTATGTAAATACACAATATGTAAACAAAAAGGGATGGCTGTATGTCAATAAAATTTTAGGGACTATTTTTTAAACTTGATTTGAACTGACCCATGCATCGTACACTGCAGAAAGTTGAATTACAGATTTCATTCAAGACACCCTAGTTAATTGATGAATGCCCAGACCGAAATGTTGTATGCCATGCTGCATTTGAAGTTCAGGTTTTTCTCTCCTTCCCATCTGGAACATATTTTCAGTCTCTTTTTGATATTTCTGAAGAATAATGACCAGGAATTTTGTACAATATCCCTCAAATTGTTTTGCTGATGTTTTCTCCCAATTAGACTGGAGTTGCACATTTGGGAGAAGGATACCACAAAGATTTGCTTATTCTTCTTAAATCATATCTTCTTTTAAATAAATTTTAAATGAACAATTTCTAGAATTAATTAAATGTTCACATTTCTGATTTCCACTGACTCTCACTTAGGCTCACACAGTATTCAATTTAAAAAAAAAATCAGGGAAATATGATGCAAGTTCTACCATGTCTCATGCTTTATGCCTGGTTCGTTCCCATTGTCTACATTTTCTGTAGAATGCTATAATTTTTAAGGAAATCTTTCCATTTAATTAAAATTCCAAATTGCTATTGTATAGTAGTACTAATTTTTCCAATACATTTTCAAAATTATTTTATCCTGTATGTTTTTCATTCTTTGTGTCCTGATTTTTATGGGTACTGTGTTTCTTTTGCATGAGTTTTCTTTGTTGTGGATGGATCAAAATGCCACAAAATTATTGACATGAAGCCACCCCTATTTATTAACTGAGTTTCTGTAGTTAGGATTGAGCATGGCATAACTGGATTCTCTAAGAGTGTTACTAGAGTGTTATCAAGATCCTGGGTGCACAGTGTTCTCTGAAGCTTTGGAAAAAATACACTTCCAAATGTATTTGTGTTGTTGGAAATTTTCAGAAGCTGTGTGATAGAATTCCCCTTTCTCTTGCTGTTTGCAACCAGAGTCATTCTCAACTCCCAGAGAGTGCCTAAGAACCTGTTATGTGTTCCTCTTTATTTTCAAGGTAACAATAGCACATTAAATCCTTTGCATCACTGTGACCAGCCAGAAATAGATCTCAGCTTTTAAAGAGCTAATGTGATTAGGTCAGACCCATTTCAGTTAATTGTCTATGTCAAGGTCACCTGTGCCACATAAAATCAGCTTATCACAGGAACAAATCCATGATATTCATTTTGTTCTGTGTTGTATAAAGTCTGAATAATCAGGGTGGGGAATTTTGAAAGTCAACTTAGAATTCTGCATACTACTATCCAAAAGTGCTTCTAAACAAACATTCATATATATTCCAGGTATATGAAATACCAGTTCATCCACATAGTCAAACCAGATAGATTTTTCTAATTTGTAAGCCACATCAACCCATACCTATAAGCAAGTCCACAGATAATTAAAATGATTTTTTTTACAAAAATGTCTAGAAAATAGCCGGGCATGCTGGCGCATGCCTTCAATCTCAGCCTACAGAAATGAGGCCGAGGCTAGGAATTGCTTGAGTCTGCAGGTTCCAGACCTCCCCAGGGGTTCAAGACCCACACGGGCAACATAGGGAGACCTCGTCTCAAAAAAAAAAAAAAAATAGCTGGGCATGGTGGTGCATGCCTATAATCCTAGCTACCTGGGGATCACGTGAGTTCATGGTACCCTGGGTGATATGAGCCTGTGTTTCACTGGTTCCCTGGTCACCAAAAAGTGAGACCTAGTCTCTAAACAAACAAACAAACACCTAAATAAAATGTCTAGAATAATCTCTAATTTCTAACCCCTACAACAAAGCTTTAGTTAGTATTTCATCAATTTTTCTATACCTCTCTTCCTATTTTACGTCATCAATCTCGTTAAACAAATTTTCAGTCAGCCATTAAGTTCAGCTTGCTAAGAAAACAAATCAGATCATATTATCTCTCAAATGAATGTCTAGTGCTCTTCTTTCTTTATGATACAATTCAAATTCACTGGTCACCACTATGAATCTGTGTGGGCAGGTAGACTGAAAGAATTGTTTGGATTTCAATATGCATTTAACAAATATTTGCTTATTTAATTATAGCTAAAAATTAATTTGATTCATCTCATTTTATTCCTTCAGTTTAGTCACTTTTTTTCATTCTGTGTTCCAATAATGTTAAATATCTCACCTTTCACAGAATATACAGCCATTTCACACATTTTTTCTCTTGACACATGTTCCTAACTATTCCTGTAAAACCTCTTCTCGCATTCTCTATTTCTTCCTTTTTCAAGATCTATCCCAAATGTTTCCATTAGTGTGAACTCTTCTGCTATAAACCCAAATATTTTAATTTTCTCCCCTTTATATCTTCGTTATTAATTATCTTTTGAAGTTATAAATGGCATCATTATTTTTGAAGGAAGTCCTTTAATGTGACAGTGTGCTGTCATTTTGGTAAGGCTGATATAATTGCAAGATTGTAGACTGGAAATGCTACCTTTCTTAAAGTAACAAACATCCTTCTTAAAAAGCTAAATGTAATCTTGAACATAATAAAATCACCTTTTAGACTCACTGAATAATAATTTTTAAAAAATAGGTGACAGCTACCTAAGAAAATTAATTGAATTTACAGCATGACTATGACTGAAATCAACACTAATAACGATTCACATGGGGAGGAGTAGAGACAGGAAGTGGTAGAGGGTTGGGAATTAAAAATGGCTCCAAAGAAGTTGGAATGTTGTAACTCTCACCCCAGGGCCAGTTAGCAGTAACTTTGGAATTAATTCATAGTCAAGAACATAAAAGATGGACTACACAAGAACACCAAGAGCCTAAAATAACAGAAGAGACAAAAAGAATATGTTTCTTATGAAAATGTAAAATTTATCAATATGAATTGTCAATACTTAGTCCCAGATTTTCTCATATAAATTGTATCACAAACTTTGGGAATTCATCCAATTTTCAAGAATTTTTCCTCTATTTGTTATATTAAAATTAGAGAGATTTATATGGTACGAAAGCTAAATAGTTACATAGTAATGGAAACAGTCTGGTAGACTGAAAGAAAAATGACCACCCCAAAATACCCATGTGCTAATACCTGGAAATTATGCATATTACCTGTTATGATCTATGTAAAAATCTCAAGAATATGTGTATATGTGTGTGCCTGCACTTGCACATGCACGTGCACATGTGATTAAAATAAAATTGAGATGACGATATTGTCATGGATTTTCTGGTTGGACATTAAATCTAATCACATTTTTATGTGATGCATACAAATATACTACACACAAAGGAAACTGATGATATGAAAATGAAATTAAGAGAAGTTGAAAATACTGTCCTTAATGTTTGAAATGAGGTGGCAGGAATCCAAGGAATACTGAGAACCACAAGCATTTGGAAGAGACAGGTTGAATTCTCCCCTAAACACTTTGAAAGAATATATCCTTGCTGATACCTCCTTCTAATCTACTGATACATGTTTCCATGTGCCTAGCCTTCAGAACTATAAATTAATTTCTATTGGTAACTTCTGTGATCATTTGTTATAGTCACCCCAGAAAATTCATGCACATTGTATAATAAAAAAGTAGATTTATTTAGGTTAATCAGGAGTGAAACCACATACACATTTTGAGGTAGATGCAATAGTGATATGGTGATGCTGAAAAATTCTTGGGTTTGTTAACAATGTAGACTAAACACAAGTATGGTCTTCTCACTATAATTTTTTCATTCTCTACCTCAGTAATCTTGAAATAATCAGAATAATACATTCAGGGCAAGTGATGGGATACATGGATGAAGGTAAAAGTTTTGAAGGGTAAAAATAACTCAAAATTATAATGCAAAACCAATGAAACAGATTATAATGTAAAATTGTGTCCAGTTTTTAGGAACACATTTCCATTATAAAGGCATCAATCCTAATGTACTGTTATAGGGTTTGCAAATTTTTCTTAGCATTTTAGATATTTGACTTCATTAGAACTGGTTAATTGTGGTAAATACACATTCCTTTACTGTTCCAATGATTAATCAGAAGAAAAATGAATAATGTTAAAATTTATTTATTGAATAAAATTTGATAAAAATAATATGGGGATAACAAAATTGTAATAATGTATTGAACTCTTTCAGAAAAAATGGTGAGGAAATTTTAAATAAAATAAAAATTATACATATATACTTTTTCTTTAACTGTTTTACCATGATTAAAATCTATTATAAATTATGAAAAGCAGTGACATACTGGCAGGAAATAAGTAGTTTAGCCAAAGTTATAAATGAGAATGATAATATAGTCTCAACTCAGTGAGAGGAATGCCCTCTAAAATTATATGTTCCCTCAGGACAGCTTGGTGAAAGGGTAGTTTATGTTTTAAAATTAACAACTATATAAGAAAGAATCATTTTCAGAGAAGAATTTCACTTTTTCTGGATTAAAATTGCATAGCATGAGACTGCTGTGCACAAAAAGAATATAGTTTCTCCAATTTTAACTATGGGTTAGCAATATGTAGTCCTAAATGCATTCTGGATCACACATATCAACAAAATGACTATTAATAGTTGAAACCCACTGAGACATTTTATTACCCCAATCTAATTTTCTTTTGGTGGTTTTAAAGTAAAATTAATTTTGTTCCCTTATAAGTTGTATCACTAGGTGTGGACCCAAACTAATTTAGCCCGTTTTCTTAGGGATTTATAATTTAAGGTTGATTGACTTTGGAACTGAATTACATACTAATCTTTTAGCTTTCTAACCCTTGATATTTTTGGCTTTACAATATTTCTTTCAGGAGATAATACCTTTAGGAATGCATTCATAACAAATATTACTAACTAGGTATAGATTTAAAATAACCTTAGACTACACCACTGTTCAACATTATGCTGATAGAAACCCAATAGAAGTACATTCACATATAAGAAAAGTTTAATTAAGGTACTGCTACAATATATCCAGGTCAAAGCCCTCATTAGTTTTTCAATCTCTTAAATACAAGTATTACAGACACATATTTTAAGTCACAGAGGAATAAATACAGTGAAATGTAAGTAGCAGTACAATCCTTTCTGGTCCTAATATCATTGTTTAAAATTAATTATGTGTCAAAATTATAAAAAAACAAATTTCGGGTGAATTTTGAAAAAAAAAATATGTTAGTTGCAATAATTGAGAGGCAAACATAGATAGTAGTTCAAGTTATTGAAAAGTTAAGAGTTTTAAAAATAACCTATCAAAGTTCTATAGACAGAAGTGTAAGTGTGAAAGTACAAATTGTAAGAGTTTGAGCCTACAAACTTCAGAGCAGAAACAAAGATGACTTACCTCAGTAAACAAATTGATGAAAAAGAGCCCTTTTTTCCCACATTTTACCAAGACTCCTATTCCCAGTATCCATTCAAATTAACAGTCTCATTCCTATTCAACTAAACACAAAATAAAATCTGTTCTAGTTATTTGCATAGACTAAACCCAAGGAAAAGTCATACTTTTACTTGCTGAATTAAAACCTGGTATTCCATCTTCTGGTTCAGAAAAAAGGTTGGTAGCAAAATTAAAGATTTTGAGTTCTTTTTTCTGTTAGAACAGAGAAAAGAAATTAGCAGCAGTCTGCAAAGCATATGCATCTACAATATGCCTAACATTCTTCACATAATCAAGACACAAAACTCTAAGCCGGGCACGGTGACTTGTGCCTTTAAGCTTCAGCCTATGTAGCAGCTGAGGTTAGGGATCATGGTTTGAGTGCCACCTGGGGCACATAGTGAGCCCTAGTTCCAAAAAATCTATAGCTGGGTATGGTGGTGCATGCCTGTAATCCCAGTTATGTGGGAAACTGAGGCTGGGGATTGCTTGAGTCTGTCGTACCCTGGGCTGGGCAATGTGAGCCTGCGGTTCCACAGGCAAAAATAGCGAGACATAGTCTCAAAAAAAAAAAAAAAAAAAAAGACACAAACTCTAACTGAAAAAATTACAAAATGCAAAACTGCTTTTATGCTTTCTTACAAAAAGTTATAGATTGATAGATATTTATGTGTCTAGTTAAGAAACAATAGGAGTGTGTGTGTGACCTTCTAGCAAAGGGTAAACAGGTTGAAGAGTTCTGCTGTTTAAGCTTCTAGATCAAGAGGAGGACCAAGTCCACCAGAAAGTCTAGCCTTGCTACCACCAAAAATCATGTATTATGGAGACATACTCAGCAGGAAGCCATGTAAATACATACAAAAACACACGCACTCAAGTACTCATGCAAAAGCACAACATTCCTAAACAATTATTTATACCCTCTTTCTGTGCTTTAAAGTATTTTTTTAACTAAAATATACAGTCTAAGTTGTGCCCTCTTCATTTCTTAGAAGTAATCATGTTGCTTCCATAGGTTTTTATCTCCATGAGGCTCACAGATTTTAGGTCAATGGTCTCATAACTAGCAAAGTAAGCATATAAACCTTCCAAATTGAACTATGGCCCAACTCCCCTTTCTGACATGATGGAAAACTGGATACAAGAAACACAAGGCACTGAATGGTCAAAGTAACACTCAAATCACAATGTTAACCAAAGCACATGACACAGAGGAATTTACATTCAGATTCAATCTGACACCTCCTACCCCCTAAATTGTTGACATAAAAGTACTAATACACCTGAGATCTCTTCATAACATGTCTTAAAACTACCGCTTAGTTATTGATTTCATGGCTACCGATGGCCATAAATGTGCATGACTCTGCAATAGAACCCACTTCCTGGTTTCTTCATAGTTAAACGACTACATTAAAAACACTTGAGGGAAACATAATGATGAACATGATGGTTTTAGAAAACATTATGTTTATGTTTAATGTATTCTGTATGAATTATAAAGTGTCCCATTTTTTTTAATTGGCAGCCCAGCTGTAGAAGTTCTTTTTAACCATCAGACTCAATTAAGCAAAAGACCTCAAATCCTCTAAAACTTTGAAACAACACAAGAT
>PVHY01000477.1:7152-89764 GCA_004024945.1 Uropsilus gracilis | reverse complement strand
TCTTCCATTCCCTGTAAAACCAGCACCTGTAATATTGCATTTTCCCCATGATTGTGTAGCCCAGTGGGTGTGCGTATGTGTAAATGTGCATATGGGTCTAAGAGAAAGGGCATAAATGGGTTTAGAGGGAAAATATAGATGTGAGAGAGCCCAGAGAAAGATACAGAGGATGTGTGTGTGAGAGAGACAGAGACAGAGAGCGCCCAGAGAAGAATATGAAGATCCCTGAGGGTCTGGAGAAATCACCTGCCTCCCATCCCCCCTGGCCCTGACCCTGAACTTGACCCTGGCCCTGACCTTGACCCTGGCCCTGGCTCTGCCCTGCCCTACCGGGTGTGACTATGTAACAGCTCAAACCAAAAAAGAACCTATGCAGATTGGTAAGCCTGATGCTTACAAGTGGCAATGAAGTTGGGATGGTTTCCCAACAAGGACTGAAAACAAAAGAATCCTGGGAACAATGCATTTGCTGCATTGGATTTTTTCTTAAGTAGTTTAGTCTGATACGCTATATATTACCATAAATAATATTATAGTATTATATATTATATGCCCATATATAATATTCTATATTATTCTATAATATATTCTGATATTCTATATTATTCATGTAGTTCCAAAAGTATACAGCACAAGGGACATTCCCTTTAGTTGCCGTAGAGCTACACTAGCTGAAGATTTATTTGCTGGGCATTATGCTGAAGCCTAATCTAGGTCTGAGAGATTGACAGCCAGGAAAAGCAAAGGTCTACAGTGCAGTGCACAAATCTACAGTCTGGAGGCCCAAGGAAAGTGAATACTCAGAATTCACTGATGTGAATGTGGAGAAAAACTGGTGTGCGCGCTCCAGGCAATTAGGCAAGAGTTCCTTCTTCTTCAACCTTTTTTGTTATTTAGGCCTTGAACTGACTGGAGGAAAGACACCTGTATTAGGGTTGGCACCGTGCAGTCAGTCTACCAACACAAATGTTAATTACATCAATAAATACTCTCACAGAAACAGAATGTTTGACCATATATCTAAGACTCACATGGTCCAGTTCAAGGTGACATACAAGATTAGTCAGACATTACAGATGGTCAGAAAAAAATGTCATATACAAAGATTTGACTTGAAATGAACATTACGGTAATTTGTATGATCCTTATTTTTCATGTTTTTCAAATTTAAAACTTAAAACATCTTTTAAGCAGGTTCCTTTTCAAAACATTCTTATAAGAGGTCATTATAAAACTACATAAAAAACAGGTATGAGGGTAGTTCTATGAATGATATGACACTAAAACAGAAGCACAATTGCTAGTGCCCTTCCTGATCAGTATTATTTACCCCAATAATGGATGCTATTCTGGAATAACTTGAACGTCAGCATCAGAATGATTTAAAATTTGATTGTAGCTTCAAAAGTCTAAAAACCATTGTAATTACTGGTAAGTACCATTTACCTGGCTCATCCTAAAAGGGAAAAAAAAAACATACAGTAGGCAAATATATCCCCAACCATTTGCTGCTTCTACTGCCAGCTATTGCAATACAATGTTGAGCTTTTTTGGCGCTGGAAGGCATATTTCTATGCTCTAGTATTTATACTTTGGCACATTTTATTAACAGGTGCTATGTAGTAAAAAAAAAATCATTACAGGTGCTAAAGAATCATGGATATAAATTTTTTTTCATTGGAATGTATTCACCTCTTGGCACCTATGAATGTTTGGCTACCATTTGATCAACCCATGCGCAGATCTTCAGTTGCTATGGTAGTTTGTTTTGAGAAACTGACTGGTTTCAGTTTTCATGCAAACTTTTCATAAATGGCTAGAGATTGAAGTCTATCTTCAAGTTCTTTATGCATCATAGTATTGGTCCTATCACTGCTACTGCTAAAGTTAAGTGAAAGGTTTAAAAGTTAAAAAAAAAAAAAAAGCAACAACAATGCATGACCCTTATGTTCCAAGTAAAATAGTTTCAAAGGAATTCATGAAAGAATGCTGAAAAGTATACTTCGGGTTAATTATTGTTCATGAAATAAGAAAAAAAATTGGAAGTTTCTCAAAGGTGTTGGGGCAGAAAATTACTTCATAGGTTTTTTTTCTGCCTTTTATGCAAATGTTGACTTTGTACATTTGTTTGAGTTTTGAATTTTCATAGCTCAAGGTCATTTTCCATTTAAAGACTCATTGCAGAGCTAAAGGAAATCCCAAAAAGTACACCTGGCTTATTCAGACACCTGAGTCATTTCAAAGGGGATGTCTAAATGGCAGCACTGTATTTGTGTACACAGGGAAGTCATATTGGGCCATAAATAGTCCAAAAGCTTTTCCTTCTCATAATATTCATGGCATACTTTGAAGCATAAATGAGTCAAAAGTCATATATATTCTGTGTGTAGCTTTACCTAAAATGTTCATTAAGTTCTAGAAAAGCTGCCATATTTTTAGATACAAACAGCCACTAACTGATCCCTTTTCTTCAAAATCATCAATCTCTTTTTCCTCACTTTACCATAAAATCCCTGCCTATGGCAAACAATCTTTATGTCGATCCTTCACCTATCCTTTCACCCTCTTTGTCGGCTTTCCCTTTCCTTATATTTGATGCTCAAGCATTCCCTTGATGAATCTGCTCATATAGTTGTCTATGTCAGAATCCTCTGAAAATCATTGCTTCACCCTAATGGCTCCAGCTCATGCACAGTGTAGCTTTTGCCTCAATCAGTCTCCCCCAGGATACATCTCTGTTACCCTGTTTTTGTGACAGGTTTGTATACCATCTATGATGCCCAGCATACCAGGGTTCTCCATGTTAATGGTAACAAATATTTCTATCAGTTGTTTTACTTATGCTGAGATCAGGTGCAAGAAGAGGCAGAAGCCTGCAATGAAAACGGCACATTTAAAATGTGGCTTCTGCCATCCAGGTTCCCTCAGGTTCGTACCAGTCGTGCATATTCATTGCCAGTCAAAAATGCAGTTCAACAACAGAGTTTACCAACAAGTGAATCCAACGAGGAAAACAAAAAGTACTTAAAGCCACAAGCGGCCATTTATCTTACCCCAGTCACCATTTTCAGTCCCAAAGATCCCAAAGACATGTCTATGATGGTGCCCCTTTGCACCTCTAAACCTGAGAGGTAGGTACTCTGCCAAGTCCATTCTTTCTCCAAGGTCTTTTCTTTGCTTCTTCTCCAGCACTCGGAGCTGCTTCTCCAAGGCTCTTCAAAGTTCTTCCACAATTGCTGATGCACAAATCAGCTTTTCAAATCCCTGGCCATCTCCAGGTATCATCTCACTATGCCACCTTGCTGCGGTGCCACATTCTCCACACCAGACACTCTTCTACCGGTCACCAGGGCTCCTTGCCACCACCAGCTCACTCTTCCAGGGGGCTTCTGTCCACCCTGGTCACTCAGGCTACTCTTTACCCACCTGCCATTCTCATGTCTTTCCTCTCCCCAAAGTCTCTCTATCTCAGTCTAGCTCCTTTCCTTTTTATCTCTCTTTTTTTTTCCCTCCTCTCTCTAAAAGCCAAAGGTTCCAAATTCTTTCTACCCACCCTCTTGGTGATACATTTCCAGTCTTATGTTTCAAAGGAGCAAATAAATTGTTCTGCATAAAATACACATTTTTATGTTCATGTAAGTAAATAAGAATGGGGCTAGTGGGGGATTCAGAGAAAATAAAAGATAGGAAGAAAGAGAAGCTGGACAAAGTGACTTGATACTGGGACCTATGGGTAAATCATGTTTTTTAATTCCTGCTAATAGTTTATTCCTGCTAAGAGAACCAAGCATTTATTATTTAAGGGTGAGGATGCTTCCTTTAAAATCTAAATTGTTAACACCGTTGTGATGTGAATCCCACCATTAAATTAAAAGCGTAGGTACAGACCATCATCACCAAATACAAATGCCTGTTTTATGTTGCTTTTGTGAAAATAAGGAAATCAAGGCCAGATTTCAATTTAGGTCAGAGAAAAGAACAGGAACAGCCTTAGGAAGAGGGACACCAGGGATTTCTACATCAACAGAAACTTAGAAGCCAAATGTGCCATGAAATTATAAGCCCCTGGGAATTCACTAAGAACTGGATAGGGTCAGTGGGCAGGAATAGGGCAGAGCGTGTGTGTCCCTGTGTGTGTGCGTGCACATGTGCAAAAGAATGAATCAACTATAGCTGACTTCTAAGACACTCGTGATTTAACTCAAAGGAACTATATTTAATCACTAACTTGGCATCAAGAATTTACAACTCACCCTATCATAGAATATCCTCCAAGATAACATTGTTGGAATATTAGTACCCCAATCTATCGATATTAAAAACAATAATTAGAAAGTATCTAAAAATCAATATTAAATATTGCAGCGATGAAATTTCAGGTTAAAGAACTGAAAAACAAATAATTGCTAAACACATCCAGAATTCTTTTCAAGAAAAAGTAAAGTTATCCAATTATATAAAGTTTTGACAGTAAAAATAATATTTTAATGTGCCATCATTTTTAATTTACAAAAATATGATTACTCCAAAATAATATAACAACTTTTAAAATATGGCCATAGTGTTGTAATATATAGCATACTGTGTTTTATTTATACTTTAAACACCAGTGCCTCATAGCAGAAGAATTTTTCAAAACAAATTCTACTTTAAATTAATTACAAAATAAAAACAATATGGTCCATTTTTTTACATAGTTTAAAATAGACTGAGAAACATTTACAGAGAGTGGATGAGCTTTTATTTTGAAATAATTTGCAGATACAATCAAGTCAGAGGAAAAGTAATCAAAGTGGTTTTATATACAACAAAGATCCTCTTCAATATTATACAGTGACATAAATGACCACTGCAACTGAACTATGTTGTTTGCACATTGCTTTTCCTGTAACTGCTTCTGTTTGGCGCATTTGATTTGACCAGTTCATGTTGTGTCAAGATGAATTATGTGATAGCGGCCGTTTTGTGAGGATGCCATGAGATCTAGGGTGTTGATGACATTTAATATCAGTGCTAAGCCTACGAGTTTTCATATTACATTTTATAGGACCTGAATGTTCTTCAGATCTCTTGAACTTCCTCAATGTAATGAGATTACATTTTACCAACTTGAGTCATATACAACTATAAGCAATTAAGTGCTATATGTATATTATATATTTGAGGCACCATGTAGCACCTTCGAATAATTTATATGCCAGTCCTTTCAGTAGGGATCCCCTATCCCATTTCTTCACTTTAATCAGTGGCACAGCAGCAAACTAAACTGTCCACTGACATTCTAATCACCATGAGTTCTTACAGCTATTGTTGATATACATAATTATGTGATTAGTTTTAAGAATCTTTGTATCATTCTCAACAAGAAAAGTTTTAATTTATGTTCAAGGAAAGTAGACTTACAATCATTTCTATATCTGACATGGTGAAATTCGCATTAAAATACACAAATACTAAAATATTTCAATTAAATATTTCATTAATAGGGATTTTAATTATTTCCCTTCACTCTCACCCAACCTCTTTTATTCCAGGTGTGAGGGCCAGAAAACAAGTTACCTTAAACCTGGAGGCATAAAACAATTACTTTGTAGTTGGAGTATCTGGGCTACCTCAAAGCCATCTGATCAGTGTAGTCAAGATACATATAGGCAGGGCATGCAAAGTACCTAGAAGGAAATGATGTTCCTCTACTGTGTTCACCGTGAACTGACTAACACATGGTATGTGAAGAGCTGCTGGAGGCTCTAGAAAGGAATCAGCATGGATGCTGGTTTGGGAGCTGTTTGGCATCAGAGAGATGAGATGATTGGCAATGGTAACTGTTACAAGCAAATCCGGGCTGGTCTGGGGCGAGTAACTATAGTTCCAAGAAGATAGAAGACACCATCAATCTGGCAGGACTTGATAAGGAAAATCTGAATAACCCTGACCTATTTAAATGCTCTCACATGGGGAAGTTTTTTAAGTCTCAAAGAAGACAATCATTACCATTTCTTTCTTATAATTCTTAGGTATTTGCAAGTCGTACAGTGCCCCCCAAAAAGTCATCATTTGCTACTGTAGGTACGTTCTAGTGTATTCATCATTAGTGGGTTTAATTAGAAAAATCTTACTGGCTTGAAATTTTGTTTTTAGAAATACACGGTTAAGGGAATTGAAAAGGTTTCCAAGAAGCATGGTTCTATCAAGCTTTCTGACAATTTGGGCATTTTCATTATTCTGACAAGCTCTGTCATCCCCCAATATAGGCCAGTTATGCTATCCCTGGCTCTGTAGTCTGTACCTCATTCTGCTAAGTAAACCACTGTCATTACTGCCAAACACCTGTGAGGAGTTCACTGAACTGCAGATTTTAATTCTGGTACATTTATAATGGTCCAAAAAAAAAAAAATGCCACCTGGACTTCCTTTTTTACAATCAAGCCAAAATTTTTTTATTATTATTATACATAATGGTAAAAGTAGTTCAGCCTCACTAAGGTTTTGTCTACTTGAATTTAAAATATTGGAAATTTGAAACCACAGATCAGGTAATAAGACATAAGGAAATCATGACAAATGTAAAAGAAAGTTTTCATAACCTGTTGTTTTAGATTGGGACTACAGTCATATGAATTCAATCTCTAGCTTACACCTAAAATAGCAACATGGATTTAGATGTAACCATTTTCTTTAACTAGGATTCAAAATCTTGTTTTAGTCTAAATTATTTCATTTGGGCATGAATCAGTCTGTCTCCAAAAAACACAAGGAGAGGGTTATTGTAAAGATTTAACTAAATTAATAAGGAAAAAGCACTCTCATGAGAATGTAAAAATAGACTCAGAAGACATGAACACTAAGATCTGGAGATAAGTTTTAGTGTCTGGTGTTTCAGTGATACCAGGTGGTCCAAGAAAATACTGTCAACTGGAGCTCAATGACTTAAACAAGAAACATTTATCTCTCACTGCTGTAGAGTCAGGAAGCCCAAGACAAAAAACAGCTACCTTCTCTATGTTCCCTCGTGATGGAGAAAGAACACACTTTGCACTCTTCTTCTTCTTCTTAAGCTCTAATGCCTCCTCTAAAAGTCTATTTACCTCCCAAAGGCCCCAATTCCAAATGCCATCAAACTACAGCTTAGGACTTCAACAAATGAATGGCAGGGAGGTGGGGAGTAGATATCCTAATATCCCTTTTATAACACAATGCATGTCCACATTACTAAATTTATGTTATGTAATTAATTACTCTTCTCCAATCTAAAAAAATGTTTTTGTAAATGGTTGTCTGTTCTTACCTATTACCAAGGAAAAAAATCTCTTATTTTATCTGGGAAAGTGTTTGTTTTTGTATGATGGGAATCACAACTTCCTTCTAGGAAGAAATCTGTTTTACAAATAAAATGTGTAAACAAGATTTTGATAGGTGTATATGAGTAAGAGTTTCCATTCTCAACTGAATTTCATCCTAGAGTATTAATCTTTAACCAGACTTTCTTTACTTTTTATACCTACTCTACTCTTATAAAGATTTAACCTATTTTTATCCTAAATGTGTTTCTCCAAAGAGAGAGGAATTGCTTTGCTAGAGGTCCTTCTCTAGCAGCAAGATTACAATGAAGTTTTGATGCTCTGTTTACTTCTTGCAATTTCTTTAAAGTCAAACAATTGTATCTGGCCAGGAACCCTCAGTTTCTTTCCCATTCTACTTACAGTAACCAGATTATTTTTTGAAACAACATATATATATATATATATCCCCTCTTTGATGAAAATATTAATGTTTCATCATTGCCTACCTAAGCAGTATAAATCAGAGGCATATAATTCATACCTCAAGCTTTCTCTCAATCTGAAACATTATTCTATGCAGACAAATGCAATCTATTCACTCAACAAAGTTCTGGGTGTATATTTTTCTCATTGGCCTTCTCAGTAAGTTCTTATCTATATTGCCCTCTCTTACACACTTTCATTTGTTAATATTTATATGTAAACTAGAACTCAAATCCCAACTCTAATATATCCTCATACCTTCTACTGAATTAATCTCATCCTCACTCAAATATATATTAATTCATTAATTAACATTCATTGAAAACATGTCAATAGATAACCTAAGCACTTTGCTAATACAGCTCATACCTCAACAGAGCCCATATATTATAGATAATTAAAAGGTAATAAGTTGTAAGATAAAAAAATGGAAAAAAACCATAAAAAATAGAATTAACAGTGGCCATAGACTGTTTTTAGTAGTATTTCATGAACAACTTCCAAGGAAGGTATACTGAAGCAGAGAGATGCAATGGGACTTTTGAAAAAGGCATTCCAGACACAGGTCAGAGTTAAGAGTATAGTCCCTTTAGTGGAAATGAACTTGGAAGTTTCCAGGTAATTCAGTTCTACTGTCATATTAAAAGCTACCCTCGTAAAGAAATCAGCCAATATAACAGCAAAAGGACAAAAAAATACCTTTCAGTAGAAAAATAATTCTATATCTTCAGGAAACTGTGAAATACTTTATATTACTAGACAGACATTTTTGTAGCTTTGAAATCAATGTGAACAGCCCCGTTTAAGTCATAAAAAAAGAAGTTTAAGGTTATCTTATATCTGAAATGTTAGACTTTTCTAAATCTAACCAGTCCTTTTACCACACACCCCAAATACCACAAGACAATGACGCAGCCTAAGTGAAAAAAAAAATGGTGGTCCGACAGGATTAGTGGCCACACCTGTTTGAACAAGTAGACTGAATCAAGGACTGAGAAGCCTGGCCAAACAATTTGGTCACCCCTCTGACTGGGAGGCCCACAACAAACAAAAAGCATTAGATGCTGACTGATGGTTACCTGCCAGTTCCCTGCAAGGAGAAGGCCATAAATCAGGTGAAGCATCTCCAGTGCTTGCACAGTTGTCCCCCAACCCAGTACAAGCTATGATGTCCTCTGTATCTGACACAATAAAGTTTTTTCCCCTACTATAGGATCCCACTACTGGAAATCTACCCAAAAGATACAAAAACATTATTTCAAAAGGACACCTGTACTCACAGTACTATTTACAATTGCCAAGATATGGAAACAAACCAAATACCCCAAAACTGATGAATGCTGGAAAAAGATGTGGTATATTTACACAATGGAATATTATTATGCAATCAAAACTGACAAATATAAGGCATTTGTGATACCATGGGTGTACCTACAGGAAATCATATTCTAGAAATAAGTCAGAAAGAAAAAGATAGAAACCATTTGATCTCACCTATACATGGGATATAGGAATAACAAGCAAAAGACTAGAAGACAAAAAAACAAGATAAGCTGACATAGGAGCTGGGGCAGGCTGCTAGGAAAGGGTGGGGGGAGGGAGAAGTTGGGGAAGAGGGAGCACAGGAAGACCAAGAGAGGGTTCTTTGGAGATGGGGTGCAGGAAAAAACAGGGGAATTCAATGATGTAATACACATGCAGATATTTAAATATATATATACACACAAATATATGTATATATATTTAAACAAACATATGTATATATGTGTATATATGTAAACAAAATGATTAATTTAAAATGAAACAAAATAAATCATTATCATGAAGTTTGTGTGATGGGGGGCAATAGGCTTTCTTACAAACCAACAGCTCTAAATTCTGAAAAATATTTTCCATGCTTGTAAAAATTCTATTAAAACTATATAATCATTGAAGAAATGTTCAGACATAAATGAAAATGGCATTGGTTTGATGTAAAATTTCAGACTTTATAAAAAAGAACTTAATAGAGGAAAGGTTAAAGAAACAACAGGTCCAAAATAGTCATTCTTTCCAAGCCCCACCAAGACTCAATATCTGACCAAACTGTAGTTTCAGTCTTTCCCAAATTGGAGATTTAAACTAATTAATCCAGAGTTCCTGGTTAACACTAGTGAGGACATCTGTGTATAAGAACTCCCTGAAGAAAGATGGCTTTGTTTACCTGAAAAAAAATCTTTTTATTTTGTTAATAACTTTGCCCCACCCTACTTCTGATTATAATCTATTTAAATGAATTTTGTTCTTGTTTAAATAAACAAAAATGCTTTGTTTTTACATAAAGAAATTGATCCCTCTGTATTACAGTATTGCTAACAGTAGAAAGAAAAATTCCCAACAAGATGGGTTCAGTTCCTATGGAAAACAGTATGGAGATTTTTCAAAATGTCACAGATAGAGCTGCCACATGACTCACCAAGTCCACTTCTAGGATTCTATCAGAAAAATACAAAAACACTAATTCAGAGATAAACATGCTCTCCCATGTTCTATGTAGCTGTATCTACAACAATATAACGCTTTGGAAACAATCCAAGTATCCAAATACAGGTGAGTGGGTTGGGAAGAGGAGATGTATAGATGATGGAATACTACTCAGCTGTCAAAAAGACAAACTCTTGCCATTTGCGGTACCATGATGAAACTGGAAGGAATTATGCTAAACAGAATAAGTCAGAAGGGAAAGAAAAGTATTGTCTGGTATTACTTGTATGTGGAATAAAAAGAAACCAAAGAAGAGACCAGACATAATCAAAGTGACACTAATAGCTAACTTAGAAAGCTGAATACAGAACTGGAGATATAAGGAGGGCAAGCAGAGGAAGGAGAGGTAAAAGCAAGATGGAGAGAGAGCACAGTGAACTGTGGAGGTGCAGAACGGGATCTTGGACATAGGTGTGTTGTGGTAACAAAACTGAGATGGAAGATCCTATGATTCTAATCATAAACATTGATGTAATCCAATGTTATAGCAAGAAAACACAGCAAAAAAAATAAAATGAAAAAAAAATGATGAAGCCTAAATATTTGTTGACCAATGTTGAATATACCCAAATGTGTATTACTAGCACGCATTTCTTTTCTGTCTTTATTAGCTCAAGGTTCATTTCTCTTTCCCTGAGGACATCTGCCACAGGCCATCTCTTCCTCTCCTGGAGAATCCCAGAGCCTTGTCTATAGATCACCAGGTGGTGCTTGGGAAAGATTTCAGGTTGTCTTCATTGAAAAGATTTAAAAACTCTATGATAGTCAATAACAGTGCTAGGGTGTGATGGTGGTTATTATGTATCTATCACCTATTACACAAACTTTAAGCATGGTAAAGTGTTGGGGCACTTTGCAATTCTGTGGGCTTTATTTCCACCATGAAAAACTAAGTTCTATGAAGCACAGATCAAGGGAGGCAGAGGGGGATAAAACTGGTGGAAAGATGGGCACAAGAGATTAAGACGATGGTTCATGGATGATAAAGTGGGGGGAGACGTTGAGGTAGACAACAATGTTTTAAAAATACATATATATGTGATCAATTTAAAAATAAAAAAGGAAAAGGAAAATTAAGCTCTAATAGTCATCAGCATGTAATATATTATAAAATACCTGTGAGTCCACTGTCTATAGCATCCCATAAGTTATCAATTCTTAATCATCAGATTTATGTGTAATAAAAAAACAGGCCCACAAATGTTGCTTTTTCCCTCTAGCACACACATTTTAATCAGTTAGCAAATCAGTGAGAGTTTAGTCAAGGGACACGTTTTCTCCTGGCAGGGATTGCATTAGCTGTCAGGACTGGCATCTAAAGTCATGTGCTTTGGGTCACATTTTCCTTGATCCAGTTCAGTTCCTGCCGTTGGCAATATCAGCAGTGTGATTATTATAACTACCCCCAGGTGACAGAACTTAGCATCTCATTTGGGGGATAGGAGGAAAGGCAGAGGAAAGGAATAGAAGACTTAGTATCTGTGTAATGTGCACAGCATTCTCAAACAACACACAGCAAAAAGAGCAAATATCGTTTAATCATGCCTGCCCCGGACAGAGCAGAGGGCACCACATATGGGCCATCACTCAACAATAACGCATTAACAATCCCTGTTATTCCCTAGTAATTTGAATCATTTTGAAAAAAAAAGTTTGCAGTTATTCAGTTATTTCAAATCTTTTTTTAATCTCCAGCCTGTGGAATGCTGTATTGTTTTTCTTTTCATGATTCTCTTTGTTCCTTATTCCTTTCCTGATTACAGAAAAAAATCAATAGCTAGAAACAATCTTTTCAAGATTGACATTTATTCTGTAATTCAAAACAAAAATCACAAAAACCATCTGACATATACCCTAAGAAGATAAATGCTAATTGCTCGAAAAGTTGTTTTCTTAGTAGGCAACTCTCAGTGGGTTACCGACATGCCCACATGAGTTTCTAAACAACATCAATGACGAGATCCATAGTTCAAAGTCAGCTAAGTAAATATGTAAGTAAAATATGTAAGTAAACTAAGTAAAAGTTGCTGCATCTTCAAAACATAACACATCAACATTACATTATGTGTTCTGAGTTTTAATAGTGATCTGTGGGGGATAAAGGCCCAGTTATAAATGTTTACTTCTCATTTCTTAGTATTTTTGTTGGCTTCTTCCCTCTCTTAGACAAAAATCTAACTAAGTTTCTTCCCTACTAATATTTTTGGAAGAAGTTGACATCCTTTCAAGGCTTCAAGTGCCTGAAATGTCAGGAAGAATAAATTTTTGATCCAGATAAATAACCAACATTTGTGCAGAGGTATGTCACAGACCTTAAATCCTACAGAAAGATTAAAGTTTTGAAATTAGTATATTATTCTAAATCAAGTTAATGGGAAATCTCGGATTTTCATTGACAGAACTGATTTTAGAAGATCTATGCTTTACTAGCATGGAATCTACCCACCTATCTCATGAACTCCACAGATGCTGTACACTCTTTGTTCACCTGTATAGCACAGACCCCAGACTGTAAAGATCCTGAATATGGAGTTTGGTACATATTGATATTGTATGGTCTTGATTGAGTAAAGGTGGGGATAATTGAGAGAGAGAAAGTACCAATTAAAATGCAAACATATGCTTAGGGAAAGAAGATGCAGATACACAGAAATTCCAAAGGACCAATATCAACATTTTTGGAAAGTGGGATAAATATGGGCAAGCGGTTTTTAACAATGTGGGATGCTCATAGATTCCATGTCTCTCTTCCGACACTTTCTCTAGGAATTGGTAGGAGTAGTTGCAACTCTGGGAAGTGGCACTTGCTTCTTACAGATAAGAGTTCAGGAACTCTGCAGACTGAGTTCCACTCTGCAAAGAGATTCGTTATCTTCCTCCTTTTCCTCTCAATTAAATTGTATGCTTATATTATTTAATGCCAATCCTCCCTCCACGCATAAGTTCATATTGTGGGCACAGGCACATCTAAGTGAAAACCTCAATTCCATGAAAGGTAACACCATAGTGCCCCAAATATGATAAAACACTGTGCACACTACAACTTGACCCTGATAGAATCATTCAGATGAATCTTGAAAACATTTTGCTATAGGAAATAAGATAGATATAGAAGCGAAATATCTTAAGTTAATTTATATGATGCATCTAGAATAGTTAAACCCACAGAGAAAGAGAGTAAAATAGTTATTTTCTGGGGTTGGGGGAAAAAGGAGAAGAGGAAATTCTTGCTTTAATTGATACACAGTTTCAATTTGGGATGAAAAATTCCTAAATATGTATGATGATCATGTTTGTACAATAATGGAAATGCATGTTTGTACAAAATGGAAATTCAGAGGTTTATTCCTCTGAACTGTACACATAAAAACAATACAGCTTATTTAAAAGGTGAAATCTCCATTCGCTGTAACAATGTTGATGGAACTAGAGGGATTATGTTTAGTGATTAACTCCAAAGACATATAACATGATTCCACCAGCAGGTGGTAAGCAAAGAAACAGAATGAATGAGCTAAACAAAACAGTAAACTATAAGCATAAATAGTGCTTACCAGAAGGGAAGGGAGGAGAGTAAACAGGCAAAAGGGATCAACTGTATATAATGGATGAAAACTAGGATTCTGATGAACATAAGGTAGTATATATACAGCTACTGATTTTAAAGACTGTCCACATAAAGGCTGTAAAGTAAATGAAAATTGCTTTGAAAAAAGGGTAATTTTTTGCCATGCATAATTGAGTGAGACAGATTAATATTCATTAACTTCTTTAAAATTAAAGTCTTACTTGATGTGCTACCATAACCTGAGCAAATTTCATATGAATGTGTCCACTTTTCATGCATCTGGCAAAAATAATCATCACTAATTAGGGGCATTTGAAGAGTAAAATTATTATGTGCTACAGACACAAATATATAGCATCTCTTGGAATTAAAAAGATACATCATTAAGTACTTAATTTTGAATGATCCATTCCTTTCCTCAAGCTACCATAATAAATGACTACAGATTGGGGAGCATGAGACAACAGAAATCTATTATCGCTCAAGTCTAAAGGCCGCAATCTGAAATCAAAGTGTTGGCAAGGTCACCCGTTCTACAAAGGCTCCAGGGGGGAATGTGCCCCTGACTCTTTCATCCAGTATTTCTGAGTTTTTGCCTCCATCACTTTCTCCTATGTGTATTAACCTCTTCCCTCTTCTCTGTCTGTCTCACACTGATAAGGTTACTTTTCAAAATATTAAGGGGGAGATTACCTTGCTTACCTAAATAATCCAAGATTATCTCCTCATGTCAAGATGCTCAATTAATTTACAGCAACCAAGACTTTTTATTCAAATAAAGCAAGGGTCCCAGGGATTAGGGAAAGGGGGCATTTTTTTGGGGGGGGGAATCAATATGCAGACTGCTACAGATAATTATGTATGAATCATAACATTTTTTTCTTAATTCTACATTGTTAAGTAATATGTTGAGAAATGTCACGGAAATTGCTTTTGAACTGGACCCTCAATTTACTCCCTTAGTTCTCTTCTACTGGCTTGTCAATACATCAGAGAACAAGATTCTATTAAAACAGATGTAAAACCTATCACTTTGCTAAGATCATTTTAGTGATGCCTGCACTATCCCACCCCCTCCCCACTTTCACACAACATAAAAATCCAAATTTGGGGGAGCTCACTAGATTCTAAAGATATTTTGTGTGCTCACTAGACTTTATAAGCTCCGCTACTTCCTTGTCTCATTTCTAGACTTCTCAATATTCCCATCCTTGCACAATCTGCTATAACCAAGGCATTCATTCACTTAGCCAGCGATCTTTAGTTTGTCAGACACATTTCTATGTTTGTGTTTCCTATTCTTTCTTCCTAAAATTTTTTCCTTAAGGTATTTACAAAATTTAAATTTTTCTTCTTAAATATCTGTGCAAATATCACCCTTTCAGAGAAGCATATGGTTCCAGTTGTCCCCAGCCACTTAACTTTTGTCCAAACTATACACCATCTTTTAATAAATTATGTCACTTTATCATTTATTTTCTATATTCCATGGTTCATCTCACAAATTGAAAAGTTCAGGAAAGCAGAATTTTAGATGGTTTAGTTCATGCCTATATCGCTGGAGACAAAACAACACTTAACAAACATGAGGATCTCAATAAATATTGTCTAAATGAGTGAATGTGTAAAGATCTCATCCATGTGTTTTTCTGTATTCTATACAAAAGTTCGAAGATAAGCATATAAGCAGACACACGTATTTCTATTTAACGGTACCTTTGACTAAGCTTAATATAAGCTAGGGTTCCAATTAACATGAAAATATGGTCCTTAGTTGTTTTTTTTTTTTATTTTTATTTATGGCAGTAACAGAAGTATCTCTTGTTAAAATGAAGTATGCGATATTTAGGAGTGAAGGAGGACTACCTAAAGAAAATTCAGTCACAAATGGGGAGTAAAATGACTTTGATTTAAAGTTTAGACATTATGCAATAGAAATGAACCATTTTCCATGCACACACACGCAAGTTGGTGTACCAAGCAGTAAGAACCAAGCAGTAAGAACTACTAGACTAGCACCTTCTTTCCCTTTCTAACAGTATTCAATATCTTGTTCAAATTACAGATGGGATTAACAGTTGACTATGTGGAAACTCTATAGTAATACCTTATGTCTGGAACTGTGTTTAGATAACCACATTAATAATGAGATCAAAAAATTAATGCATGTCATCAACATGCATATAAATTTGATTAATTAGTATAGTTTATTTTTCTGTGAGCAAAGGGTAATGGCATAAAACTAGTTCTTTCTTTTCTGTTTTTGTTTTTTGAAAACTCCAAATCTTTAGTGTCTGATTTAAGTAAACTGTAGCAATGCATAGGCAGGAAGGATACTGTATTTTACCTGTATCTGCAATTCAGGTAAGGATCTTATAAAGGTGTTTCTTCAAAACCCCTTGACGACAAGGCAATTGTTTTTTTGTGATTTCCTATGTACATATAAAGATCTGTGATATTTGTTGCATATTAACTCTATGTGTCCTGCATGAAATGAAGTCTTGCAGAGCTTTTAAAAACCTTATGCAGAAAGCAAAGGTGAAAATTTGGGGAATAGCCTATATTTTATAAACTATTTTTCTGTGGGAGACAAACAAAACCATGAGAAGAAACAAATACCCACTAAGCTCCCTCTTCAAGTAATTCAAGTTGATTCAGGGTCAATGAAATCACTTTGAAGCGCTCTTACTGGCAAGAGGGGAAAAAAAAATTAAGGAAAGAAAATGTATTCAAACTTGCTATACATTTTCAAGAGAAATGTATTAAGTCATTACCCAAACAAGTTACTCCCCAGTCTTCTAAAGTCAGTTACAAATAAAGCGAATTTCAAAATTAAAATGGCAATGCTCAGTATGAATATTCCATTGTTTTAAAATCAAAAACATAAAGTCACCAAGATGAGGCTCTATTCCACCTGATATTTGCTTCTAATAAAGAGAATACTGCTTCTTCTTCCCCTATTAATCCCATCTCTAAGTAGAACCAGTTATTAATTCTTGTATTTGAGTTATTTTTTGGTCCTTTTGCTATAAACTTTATAGAGGAGAGATCAGACCATAAGAAATTTTGTGGCATATTAATTAGTATAAACCAGGATTTAACATTAGACATTTCATTATTTTGCATGCCTATATTCCTATATCTACTCATATATATAATCTTGTATATATTTCATTACATTGCATGCCTATATCCGCTTCCTCTGTAATAAAAAGAATAAATTTATTTTCATCTGCTGGTTCTTTTATTGCTCAAATGATTCAGATATGAGAATCTGAATCATTTGAGCAATATATGAGAGGGAAAGAGTTATGAATAAGGTAATTTTTTGTTTCATCTTAAAACCCCAATGACCAACTTATGTTTTTATTTATCAAAAGTCTGATTTATAATGAATATGGACATCACATGTGAACAAGGTGTTAATAGTATACCTTTTCTATAGCTTTTATGATGTCTGATATTTAAATATTGAAATTTTTAACAGATATTTCTAGGATATTTCCCATATTAATTAATATTATGTAATATTTATTTACTAAAAATAAAACAGAGAACCAAGTAACTGCTATCCACTTAGTAACCCACCACAGGGTTGAAATAGTTTGAAATCTCTCTTTTGATGAAATAAGATAAAATACATCTTCCTCCAAAATTAGATGGACTATTTGAGTTTTGTTCACATTCACAATTGTCAAGACTACTTTATACACATTTGAAAAAATAACTACCTCTAAAGGAAATTAGTACCTAAAACTTTCTAGAAGAGAAAAATGAGCATCAGATCTTCATCTGTCTACTGTAAATATCTCCTAAATAAACTCATTAGCATTGTTTTCTAGAAATTATTTCTACCACTTATCATGGCCCCCAAATTTCTAGTTCCTCTGATGTTGACTTAACATTTTTCTATCAAATTTATATTATACTCTCTTGTATTAAGACAGGTATTTTTCATTTTTAATCTCCCAAAAGGATGATAGTTCTCCAACTATCCAGCACTCAGTGAGCAGGAACTAGATATAGTTATTTGGTAGAAATTGAGGGGACTATTTAATAATTGGACTGAAGGGTATAGATCCCAAAACCATTTGCAGAATTTTCAAGAGTGATTTAAATGTGATCTATTTGACAGAACAGGACATAAGTAGACTGAAGGGATTTGAAGTTTCATTTAAACTGCCCATTACTTGGTTGGGTTATTTGTTTTGTTTTTGTTGAGTTGTATACGTTCCTAGTAGATTTTTGATAGCAGTCCTTTGTCAGATATATCATGTGCAAACATTTTATTCTATTCAGTAGGTTTTTCTTCCTTTTGATCATTGTCTTTTTCACTGTACAGAAGTTTTCTAGTTTGAGTTAACCCCAGTTGTTTATATTCTCCTTGTGTTCCTTGCTACTTGATATGAGTCCTCAGAGATGTTTTTGAAGTTTATGTTATATACTGTTTTCTTATGTTTTCTCCTAATATTTTATAACTTCAGACCTTGCATCTAAATCTTTGTTGGTTTACTCATCATAGTGTACATATTTACAATATTTGGTAACATTAAAAGTGTTACATTTAAATATTTTAGATATGCTCACTTGTTTGTTTAAATAGCAAATGCAATTAAGATTATTAATAATTAAGTTATTTACATTATGATATTAATATTTCTTCTAGATTTGACAGGATACATCTTACTTTCATAGTATAATTCTACTATTCATAACAAAGAAAAGAAAAGCTCAATTGACTTGGCATTATATTTAAGAACATAAAAAAGCAATTTTCTTTTTAAAAAGTTCAATTATTTTTTTCTAATCTCTCTCTTGTTTGAATATAATTTCTCTCTACCCAATTTAGGTTTTATTACATTTCTAAGTATATATATTTGTTCCAAAGCTGAAATAAGTCCTTTGGGTGTAACAAGTCAGAGAGGATCACAGAAATTTCCACAGCCATGCTATTAATCAATGTATAATCCTTTGTTGCTCATTTCCTCTAACAGTCTAAAAATGAGCAGAACATGATCTTCACAGAAAACAGGGCTGGTGGATAAACTTGGAAAAACTTGTGTGATACTTTTCTAATAGAGTGTTATTACTTTGAGGATTCCTGTATTAAGACTCTGACTATATTTAAATTATCTATGAATCTCTTGGTAGCAGAACATAAATGTAGTATAAGGGTCAGATCTCACTGTGCTGACCATGATCGGCATGGAGAGTTGTCACTTAATGTCTCAAGCCAAACAGATAATTTTGGAGGAAATTCCCATTACAATAAATCAAGTGTAATTGAACTGGCAGTGAAATGGGGGAGGTGACAAAACAGTAAGGTGAAATTTAGGAACAGCACAGACTGGCAGCCTTCAGGTCTGCTGGAAGCTTCTCTTGCATATGTCAAAATCTAGAGATTTAGAAGTTGCTGCAAGCATGGGTGGTACCCAAAGCATCTCAGAATGGTTAATTTCTAGTCCTATATTTACACTGCCTTAGAGTTGTGTTACCAGATCCATCTGTTAGTTATCTGGGCTTGGCCTTTTGTACAGGCTTTTATCTATCCTTGCCTCTAGTCAGTTAAAGTCCTAGTAAATAGGTAGCCACTTTTATTTTAAATTGTTAGCATAAGTCACTCTATTTCAATCACACAGTCACCTGATCAGCAAGGATCATTATAGTTAATATCAATACATAAAGCAATAAAATCACAAGGTGGATAAATGACTGACCAGAATAGAAAAGAAAGATTTTTTCTCTCTGTCAAACTCACCAATCTTGACTATTATTTGAAATGTACTTTAAGATATTACACTAACACATGCATTATTTTATCATTTCTAGCTGTTATATAAGGAAAAATTCATGAAACTCTCTCCATTATAGGTAAGGAACAATTTCGCATACAACTCTGTATAAATAACACTTTGACAAAGGCAAAATATAATAATTTATATTCCATACACCGCGACTCTAAATTCAAATTGACTTGCCATTTAGTTTGCAATCTATCTAGTTTGCAGTCATCTGTTTCTTTTGCAAAGACATACATCAGATGTCAGCAGATAGAACCAAGATATATTCTTTTTGTGTGACATTCTAAGACCTCAAAAAATTTTGACAGAATTAATTTACCCAAGTTTCAAGAAACTCCTGTCTATTTAATTTGTAAAATTTTATATTCATGAAAATAGTCAGATTTTGATATTTGTTTAAAACTCAATATAGAAATATATATGCACAGTATAATCAAAATGTATCTCATCTGTGCAAAAATCATGTGGTTCCATTATTATCAATTGCCAAGGACAAATCTGCTGAGGAAAGGTGAAAATAAACATGGAATACTGTGGACTTAGGCAGGCTATTTAACTTCCCCAGATCCAGATGCCATTGTATATGCCTCCAAGTGAAGGAACTAAAGGGAATTATCGATGTTTTCTTATAATGACGTAAGCAGAGACATTTTATAAATTTTAAATCAACAATACAAACTATAAACTTATTAAATCCTCTCCATCAAGGACAATTGTATTTGCTGAACTCATGTGTTGATTTTAAAGTGAAGACAGTAAGATCTTATTACACATTTGTTAGCAGGACAAAATTTACCCAAACAGAATATTCACAGATCTATGCTTTCGTTTTTCAGTTCCTTCTTGGTCAAAAGGACATTGCAAGACAGAGACGATGGAAGTAAAACAATTGTATCTGTCATATAGAATCAATGAGGCAGAAGTTAGGTTTAAAATAGGAACAGGCTGATAGTCCCTGGGGCATCCTCTTCTAACTTCCACTAATATACACATAAAAGACAGCAAATTTTGAAAATTCCCAATGCAGAAAACTATGACTGACAGTCAGCCAATTGCCAGACCTGGGAAACATGTTTTCTAGGTAAAAGCTTGAGCAAACTGCATTGAAATAGAGCAGAGAGCTCCCCTTTCTAGCTACACTTGTCTGATTTTCTGAAAGCAGGTAAGGAAAGATTTATTTTCTTCTCCATTGTCTGTCACTCTCATTAAAAATAAAACAAAGAAGGCACGAAAGGCCACGGGCTGCAGAATATTGGAAAGCTCTTTCTTTGGTTTGAGTGCTGCTTTTCAGAAGTCTAGAAGATTGATCCTCAATTCCCTTTTCCACCCAAAGGCTCAGGCAACACCTAGAAAGTTTAGCGAGATGAAGCCCAGGTAGGTAAACCTTATCAATCCTAGTAAACCAACTCTTGCTAGCGCTGAGCAAAATTATCTCAGAGACCTGATTCCCCTGCTGAATTTATCTATGAGAAATACAGATTCCTTTCTTCCATTTGCAGGTTCTGATTTCAGTTGGAAGTGAAGAGAAGCCTGAGGATCTATAATTCAACATATCTTCCCAGGGATTTGAGGAATGATACTGTGTGGTAAGTACTAACTTTGGGTTCATAACTGATATGGTCAGTACACTTTTCCTTGGTTATTCTGGTCTCTGAATATTCTGGACTCTGAATATGATGCTCTGAATGAGCATCATTTATCAAAACTCAGTTTTTTTGACCATGAAAATTAAGTCCAGTGAAGCAAATTCCCTTGACTATTTTGTTCATCATGGGAATATTCAGCTGGACAAATGGGAAATATAGCAATGTTGTTTTGAACAAGATAATTTATTTTTTTTGATTTTTAAGTATTATCCTATATCATCATTTAGTATCTTGATTGTCCGTATTTTCATTTATAGTTTCTAATTTTAGCTCAACTCTCACTTTCAAATTTGCTTTTTTCTCTATAATACTATATTCCACTGACAAGCATTACCATCCCTCTTAATTCTATCAGAAATATTTTTTGATATGATAGATCCTTACATTGTCTATTTTAATTTTGTGTCACACTTCAGCAAATATCATTGGCACATATAAGATTTTCTTTATATCCTTATGGCAACATTTCAAGTTGACTTTGTTTATTATTATACTCTTTATTTGATTTAGACACGTGTGACTTTTTCAAAATCCCCTTGGTATGCTTGCTTTGAGTGGAGGATTTCAAAGATACATATTCCTTTGACTAAAAAGAGAATAAAGTGCTTCTGGAATTTAATATTTACTTAAAGACAATTATAATTATTGTAGGTTAATCTGTCATAAGCAGCCTGCTTTTTGACTTTTATCAACAGAAGTCATCTTTGCTATGAAATCAAATTAACCTCATGATAGAATTGTAAAAGCCATATAGTTTTTCCTATTACATTAGAACTTTCATCCTATCATTATGGACATGTGAAGAAATTCACATAGTAACAACTGACTTTACCAAGCATCACTAAATTAATGAAAATAATTTTCACTGATACCAGAAACTGCTGTCGCTATACTAAAGGTCAAATGGTTAGGCTGAATATCACTCAGAATTATTCTGAAGTAAGATGAAAGGACTTCAAAATGTAAGTGGAAATGACTGCAATACGCTTACAAGTAACATCTAATTAATAAATATTACATATTAAAACCAAGTGTAATTTCTAGCATATAGCAAGTCAGCACTTTTTATAATAAATCTGCCTGACAATAAATGCATGTGTTTTTAATTCAGGAAAAAATTTTTGAATATTACTGAATTAAAATGCTTCCCAGTTACACAGTTTGACTCTAAAGGAACATGATTAATTTCAATAACTATACCAATACTTGGGCATTTATATGTGTTTTTCCTTTTGAAGTGTTCATTTTAGGAGGTTACTTATTCATTTTAACAGAGATATTATTACTCAAAATATTTAGATAACTTCTCAGGAATTGCCCTCTATGCTTATAGCACCTGCATTTAAATATCCATAATGGTGAAACATATCTGTCCCTTGAGAGTCGATTTAATTTTTAAAACATCTGAAAATCATCTGGAGGCAAGCATTAGGAATAAATTTGATGATCAGGCTGAACATTAGAGTCTGGAACAGGAATAAATCTAAAGTAATGAAAACTAATTTGGTTGCAGAGTCTATAACCTTTTTTTAAGGTAATTTGCCTCTAAACAAAAAAAATCACAAAATAACTTAGGAAATGGTAACATTTTAAATATATGTGTATATATGTGTGTATACATATAAATATACATATATATACATATATATGTATATATATATGCAGACCCCCAAAGATAAACTCTTTAAATATGGAAGTTTCAGTGTAACCTTTTAAAATCAATCTTGTTACTGTAGAGTTAATTCATATCTTCTGTATAATGTCTGAAATATAGTAGAAAAATGCTAATGGAATTAATGAAAGGACAGATGCATAAATCAAAAACAAGCTATTGTAGGAAAATAAATTTTTAAAAAGCACAGTGTTTTTATCCAAGCTGAGACAAAATTGGCATAAAACACACATTATTTCATACATGCAACATAATGATCTGATGCTTGCATGTATAACAAAATAATGACCACATTTTGTCCAGATAACAGCCACTACTACACAAGATACTTTTAAAGTTACTTTCTAATTATTTATATTCACATGTCAGAGGTATAACTAATATGTACAGAACCCAAACTTTTACTTTTGTTGATAGTATCTAAAATTATTTTTTGGCAGTATGTAGTATTTAAAAAAAAAACAGATTTTTGAAAAACAGTGTATTTAGCAAACTGTTATCATAAGCCATATGAATATTTGCCCTTATATAATTGCTGTCATTATTAGATTTCCTAGCTATGTAAAAAACACCTTTTTTAAGTGATTTAATTAAAAGTTTAATGTTTACATAGTTTCAAGAATCTGTGGCCTCTGCCTACCTGTGCAATGTAACTTCTCACATTCTCAGAAATGAGCATTTTGAACTGACTGTCTTCTCTTTAATTATGTTGCTCTCTCCACCTGAAAATTCCACTTTAACTTTCAAATCTTAAACCTAATATTATTATCTTATGTGTATGAGTTTATCATAATCACACACACAGATATAGCATTCCTTTTTCTATATCTATAAACTACATTTTCATGTCCCTATGATCACACACCACCATACACTAATTGTTTCCCTGAAAACCGTCTCTCTTGAAATGTGGGTTTTCAAAGTGAGTCCTTATCTTTATGCTTTAGTATCTCAACACCAACATGGTGTCTGGCATATAGTATGTTAACCCTAAATGTCTGTATAATAAATTTTGAGACAGACTTTGTCTCAGTACTCTCAATATATTTGAACCTGAACTACTTAAGACTTTTGTTTTGTTCTTCCATTTAGCATCATTACACTCCACAAAAAGAAATTTAATTTTCCAGACACAGTATAGTCTTTCTGACTATATGTACATTGGGCCATAACTTGTCTTAATATTGTTACTATAAACCCAATTCTCAAAATAATTTACAATTATACTTCAGGCAGTCACTTCCTTCATAACAACACTTTTATTATTCATTGATTCATTCAATAAATATTGATTGGGAACATAAACATGTCTAAACTCATTTTTTTTCTTTCAAAGGAGGTTGTTTTTTGAACCCTCATGTCTCAAAGTAAGTTACTTCCATTGTGCATTTTATATTCTAGTATATGTCAAATTGTTTTAGGGAACATGGCAAGTAATCATGGTTGGTTCCAGGAAACTTCTCAAAACATTATGAGAAGGAATATGAAATAGTCTTCCTGAATTTAGTTGTATAAGGCAGAGCTCAGAGCAGGTCACCTCAAAATGTGCCAAAATCTCATGTATAAAGTTCCTTAAAAAACAGCAGAAGAAGGAATACTCTGAATCTACTTGTTTCCTAACAGCAAGAAAGAAATCTTCCTGTCAAAGGTGTGTGAACCATTTCAGAAATGAAAAGAAATTCTGTCACTAGAAAGGTATTTTCTTGAGGGAAAGAAGTAGAAGAGGTCCAGGTGAAAAGGATGGGGTGAAGGTAAGTACTATGGATCATTGCAGATCACTGTGGAGACATGGACTTTTACCAACATAAAGAGCCACTACAGGCTTTTGAGCAGAGGAGAGATTGGAACAAGTACTGATGTGAAGAAGTAAGGGGGTAATAGCAGCAAGCCATGCTGGGAAGTAGTTGTGGTAACACAACTGAGAATGGCAGAGCACTAGAGCAGCTGTGGTGGAAGTGTTGAAAAGTGGTCAGATGGGTATGTAAGCAATGCCTCCTTAATATAAGTAAATATACTCTCAAAACTCAGACTTTTGATCCCCAAATTCTTTCTCATTATCTTAAATTATTAAAACTGTAACATGTCTCCAAGATACAGTGACTGAAGCACAATAAAAGGCCTCTACACATGTAATAAATTAATATGTCAGAGTACACAATGCTTTGTAATCACCAAATAATTAACATGAATAGTGACAAAGATTTGTTTTGTCAGTAATTTAACTTGTTAGCTCTACAAAAATCTGAGAGGTCATTTTCTGTGTTGAAACTCTCTTTTAAATATCTCTCCATGATTCTGACATTTCATAAATTGCATTTGGAATACATTCAAGATTTTTATCACACATCGTTAAAATGTTACTTTAAAATGTTGTCTTAAAATATTTGTTAGTATGTTTTGTTTAAACGTTAACATTTTATTGAACTGGGTTTTGGGACTGTAGATATATTTTTTCCTGTGCAAAATTTATCTGAACAAAGCCTTTTATTTTTATAAGTGTATATATGTGTATATATATATATATTTAGAGATATATATTATATATATTTTATTAGAGGTATGTATATGTGTATATATATATATATTTCACAAAGTTTGACTTTAAATAGATGACTATTTTATTGAAAATGCTACCAAATTGGGCTTTCTGAAAGGTATGCCTATATTTTGAAGAGCTACTTCACAGACTTTCCTGATGAATTGAAGAGTGAAGAAACTGAGTGAAAAAGAGAATTCAAGAATCTCCCCACATGTTTGGAAGTAAGACTTCCAAAGATGATTAGAGAGCTCTCAGTAAGATGTCTTAATGAAATCTTCCTAAAAAGATGTCACTTTGGCATTTGGGATATTTTGATAAAGGTCAACTGAGGTGTTTCAGGTTCAGGAAGAAGTGTTTAACAATCTATCAACAACTTAGCAGAATGAAAATTAGTGGTATTACCTAGAATTAGGGTTTTACCAGAAATAACCTATCTATATGGTAACTACAGAGCATTTGGTCTTTCCCATAAGGATCAGCCTCTCCCTGATGAAGCCCCTAGCCTATCCTGTACTAAAGGACAGACATTTTCATTGTATTCAGTTTGTGTAAGAACCTATGCCCACATGTACATAATTAAGTTCTTTTCTCTACTGTTCTCTGTAAGGTCATAGGACTGTTTGATGAGAGCACAGAGAAGTAGGGGAAATTTTCCTCTCTGTCTCTACACCACTTAAATGAATCATGATAGAAATACACCCACTTAAATACCAACACTGCCTGCTATTCGCTATCAGCTTACCCTCTATTCTTAATAATAACATAAAAGTAATTAACAGTGTCTAAGAGTTAATGAGTTCCTGTAGGGCAACTCATATTTGTTAAGTAATTCAATGTTATCAACAATCATGAGTTAGGTAATTTATTGCTACATTTTAGTTTCAGATAAGTACCTCTCTGAACCACTTACCTTATCTGTAAAGAGAAAGTGTAATACCAGAGAAAAATTGCAAAGAGAAAGACATTCCACTTTTCTAATGCTACAGACCAAAAGAAAAAGAGTCTAAATTTTTTGAGCCAAAAGTTGTAAAATGCTTTAAATGACACTTGTTAGTTATGTAGCAAGGGAGTTCATTTAATCTAAATGCGGTTAAGAAATTTCTAGGAAAAAAACATTCTAGCAAATGAATATATTTTGCCACTGTCTGTTATTTCTTTTATGTCTGAGCATCCAGAAAAGTTTTGTGCTTCAAGAGTAAATCACAGTGGCAATCGAAGGCATAGTACGTGGTTTGCAAGAAGCAGGGATGGAAGTGTGAGCTAATGAGAAAGGAGTGAAGGATATTAAAGGATATGTAAAGGGAAAAGGATATAACACAGATATGAACCAGAAGGAAAATTTGGGATCACCTTCAATGTTATATGCTACCCTTTTCTAAATTTAAACATTGTCTTCCACTTCCTAATGATGAAGCCAGCATGAGTTGGAAGAACACTGAAATACTTCATCAAATACCTAGAAACTTATGAATGTTGCAGCCCATAATACAAATTATGACTGTTCGTGCAACAATCTGTATTTTAACCATTTATCAAAAATGCACATAGAACTGTGGGTATGCTAAGTCAGTATGTGCGAAATAGCAAGTCAGAGCAAGTAATCAATCAGATGTCAAATGTGTGGAATGCACCAAACCACAAGTTCCTTCCATATTAAGTAAATGCAAGATATTTCATCACCCCATGTCAAAGTGCATATCCAGAGACAATCTGAAAGACCTGATTCATCAAAGACCTGTTGTTAGGGGAACCGGATATTTCGAGCGCGAGAGAGACTCAGACGACAATGATCATGCAAAAGCAAGAAGCAGTTTTATTTCCAGCTAGCTGGGGCTACTCAGCAAACGGGGTCCAAGGGTCCCAGTCACCTGGAGCAGCCCTGAAATGAACACAAGCTCAATTTATATACTGTTGCTAAGGGTGAGGTTACAGGAACTGGGAGGTTATTTTTGGCACAAAAAGGGACAGGATTTTTGCAAGGACTTGTCTTTCTGCACAGCACTTCCTCACATTTGTTTTTCTGCACAGTACAGCACTTCCTCACACTTGTTTTTCAGCACTTTCTCACACTTGTTTTTCTGCACTTTCTCACACTTGTTTTTCTGCACAGTACCTCCTCCTGGGGCCCTGACAGCAAGCCAGTTACAGAAGCAGAACAGCACTATAGTTAAAAGGGTCACAGGAAACAAACATTTTTATTTTCCAGACTCTCCTTCGGCTCTCCTTCACTGTATGTTCCACAAGGCTTGGGCAATGGGGCTTGAGAAGTGAATGCTTTGCTGACCAGATTGTAACCATGAAATCCCGTTTAATATCTGATGATTAAGACAAGATAACTGCTCCGCAGATACATCCTCCTATAGCTAAAGATTCCAATGACATGTTGACCTCTGACACTCTTACCCCATGTGATCATTGCTGGTCATCCCTGGTATTCAGACCTCCTCATGACTGATGCTGTGCACCATCCTTTCTTCCATAAAGCTGGGACAGATTTCATAAGGTGGAGCAGATCTGCCACTAGCAATCTGTTTCCACAACTCCTTGCTTCTTCTTGATCAATGTGATGGTCTTGAAAGTGGGTAAAAAGAGACTTTGGGGGGGGGGGGGCACACCCTATCAGTCTCATCCCATAACCTTGTTTCTGTGTTGTTGCACACAGTGTAACATTGAACCACATACTTCCCCAAGATTCATATGATGAAATTTAAACAAAGTAAAGGAGGATGACAGTTACAGCTGTGCCAAAAGTTGCAAAGCCTGAGTGTCTGAGAGGTCTCAGATTCATAATTGAATCTATATTCTGACTTTTTTTGATATGTGCATCATATATTCAATTCAATTTCCAAACAGTTTTTCCTAAGAGTGTTCATTCTTTATTTCAAATTAGAAATGCTAAAAAAAGGGAATATGACATTTGATATTAAGGGGATTTTTTTTGGGGGGGAGGAGACAGAAGATAGCTTTTTTAAATATAATTTCAGGTTTTTTCCATAACATTTTTTAAAATTATGGTTACTACACTGTGTATCATTTAGAGGAATAGGTTCATACCTTTCCATATGTAAGTATGGAGAATTATGGGTGACACCACCAAGGCACCCGTAATTCCTAAACTAACAGAAAATATTCCTATAAAATGTTATTGTGATGGGTATCAAGTAATATCTCTATTAAGGAGTTTTTGTTGGGACTAGAGATTAAGAAGATAAAGTATTAACAATTGTTTACATGTTTATTGCTTCTAATAGATATATTAATTAGTTTTATTGGAAGGGAAATATATCAATCAGAACTTGCAATTCCAAAAGTTTGCATTTTAACTATAATAAAACTATAGAGTACAATTTCTAGAAAAGAAAGCAAGCATCAAATAATTTTTTAAAAAAATCTTTCAGGGTTAATCATATATGGGAATAAACTGAAAAAGAAATTCTATCCTAAAATACCATAAGAATGCCTAGCTTTAAGGCAGGCACTTACTGCCAGGCACAGTTCTGGGTTCTCCTACATGTAGTTCACTGCCTTTTCCATGGTGGCTCTGCTTGTAAATACTAAGCGGAAGCAAGTCTTTGGGGATGCCATCAAAGTAAATCTAAAATTCAAAGAACCCAAATCCTGACTCATTTTACATTTGTTATCGTTTGCAAAGTGCAGAACTGCTGAAATACTTCCTCATGCATACTTGTGAATAATCTCTCTAAATTTGTGTATAATCACCTGACAATTTAAAATTTTAGTCTTTTCAGCAAGGTGAATCCGGCCACTGAGGTGACCTGTCACAGATTTCTACCTGCACTGTACTGGCACTGCGGAATCAAACCCCAGGCCCGGCCCACAGTAATGTGCAATGTGAAAGAGGCTCATTCCCTTAAACAATCAATGGGTGGAAGAAAGGCACACCAATTGGTTGTGGCCCCCGAGGCAGAACTGCTAACAAGAGAGAGAGAAGCTGGACCAACCACCTAGGGAAGTCTGTCCCTGCAGGGAACACTTCCCCACCAGCAGCTGGGAGTTGTGTTCCCAAACCCAAATATCAGAACTGTATGGCACAGAACCAGCAACTGGTGACAGGCATCAGAAATGATCCTGGAGAAAGCGTACCACATCCACCCTACAAGTTCCCAACGTGCTCAGCCTATCTGCCTTAGCTACGCCTGGAAGTCCAAGCAGCCTCATCTGTTACTGCCCAGGAGTGCAGGTCAAACCCAGGAAAAAAGGACATAGTTGCAAAAAATGAAATGACCGGTGGGTCAAACAGGAACCAACAGCTTACAGCAAGAGGAGTTGGGGGTGACCAGAGCGGGGAAGCAGAAAAGGGGAGATGGAGTGGGAAACAAGGGGCACACAATACAACCATACAAACATGACCAATATTGTATTGTAATTACCAAATAAAAAACTTAAAATAAAACAAAATTTTCTTCTTTCTTTTTCCAATTTAGGCCCCAAACTCAGTCTCATTCCAGTTCACAGGTGATTTGTGATTCACTTTCATGTACGAGGCTTATCGCCTCCCAGACTCACCTGTATGCACAGTACTTCCAGTTGCAATCACTCATGCAACAATCTGCACCTGTGACCATTTACATAGCACACACATTGGAGTGTTCAAAAAATCAGCATATTCATGTGTTATGCATGATATTATTTTAAAACTAATGCAAACTGCGAGGCTGTGGAAGAAGTTCATTATTTGCATGTAAAATTCTGTCAAAGAAACACACAACTTGGCCTTTCCTTATCTCTTGTAGGTACCATTTTCAGAATGTGATGCTTTTGTCAAAGATAAGATAGGAAAATAAAAGCTCTGCCTACAACGTCTATAGTCACACTGTCTGTCTTCTCTCATCAGTATTCTGAAGATTTTTTTCTACTTGAAGAATCGCTGTCACTTTTCACATTTTAACACCCAGCCTTCAACTTTTTCATAAATGCAATCACACCAGGAACTTCTTCATCTGCATGTGTCAAAATGAAAATGTAAAAGATGTATATTGCATGACATAATAACATTCTACAAATTTCATAATGGAATTTTGTAACCTTTGGATATATTTCTCTACTTATCTAATACTTGGGTCATGTCATTTGTATGTGCAAGTTTGCAGGTTTGTGTCTTATTTTCAGCTTTATTTTTTTGTCAAATTATCTTTTCCAATGACAAAAATATATCTAGTTACTACCTTCAAGGACATCTGTGTGTCTTTGTTTGTGCTGTAAAATGTTTCATTCAGAATTTTAATTTCTTAAGTTCAATATTGAAAGATAAAACTGACTTCCAAGTGATTTAAAGAAGAATCTACATAGCCTAAAGCCAAGTCCCATTTGGAGTAAACTTTACTTTTACATGAACAACATGGTTTCTGAAAATCTGCAGCCTGACCTAGAATTCAGCAATCAAGATTGTTACACATGATGTGAAGAAGGTGCACTCATGGTTACTGAGTGAGGGAAGTCTGGTGAATAAGACAGATGCCCTGTCTCTACTCCAGAGAGTAAATATTGTTGTAGTTGATGAAATTATGCCTATCAAGGTAATAGTTCATGCCTGGTTTGTCAGAAAGATTCTATTAGTATCCTATTCCCACTCTAATGAATTATCACAAAATCAGTGTCTTAAAATAGTATATCCTCTGACAGTTCTAGAGGTCAGGAATCGAAAATCTGTGTCACAGGGCTAAAATCAATGGTCAGCAGAGCTAATTTTTTCCAGTAGCTCTGAGAAAAAAAAAAAACACTTTTCTTGCCTTTTTCTGGCTTCCAGAACTATGTGCCTTCCACTCATAGGCCACTGGTGTTTTTCTCTATCTTCAAAGCCAAAATATATCATCTTCAAATCTCTGTTTTCATTATCATATTACCTTTGTCCCTCCAATCACCTGTCTCTCTTATATGACTCCCTGTATGTTAGAACCAGATGGATAAACCAGGAAAACACTCCAGTGTCATTATTAACCATATCTACAATTTTTTTCTTGGTATGAAAGGTAACAGAGTAACATATTCCAGGAATTAGACAGGCCACCTTGGAGGGACATTTTTGGGGGGAGTTGGGGGGCAACTCATTCATCAATAGATGATAAAATTTATTTTTTCAACAATACTATATAAACAGAATTTATACATAATATATGTAAAAACATATATAAGTATGATAATGGGGTGGTAATACTGGTGCTGATAGTAGTATTAATGAGAGCTGTAGCAGCAATAGTAGTAATAGTAGAAGTAGCTGCAGTGATAATAATAGCATCAGCAGTAATAATAACAGCAGGGATAGTGAACAAGTTATGGTTAACAACCACCTGTCATGTTATGGGTCTCCAAAGATAGAATCCCTCTATACATATCATTCTGACCAGCTTACAACTGGACATAAAATATTTAAATTCACTTTCAATCATTTGATTCTATCACTTCTTCGATAACTAGCATACCAATCCATCAAGTTTCTAATTGATTAAGAGAAATAATGTGAAAACTGAAAATGTCTCCCTTTTAAATCATGAGAGCTCAATGATTCCTTGAATTGATGCACAAAATAAGTGCATTTTAGTGGAAAGAGGAAGAGATAAAAATGTAAAGATAAAGATTATGATGTGTTGGCAAAATCAGTAAAATACCTAAGCATTAGGGGGGGGGGGGGAAGGGAGGAGACAATATTCATTGACTTCTTATAATGTCCAGAGGCAACTATTCAGCACTTATATTTATTCTGTTAATTACAGATTTATGATATAGGTATTTTATTATTCTCACTTTTGTATGAGCTGAAACAATGTGCTAAATAATGGTAGGTCTGATATGTAGGCTCACATTCCCAGGGTACCACAGACTCAAGCAATCCCTAGCCTCAGGTTCCCAGGTAGCTAAGATTACAGGCGTGTGCTACCATGCCCAGCTATATATTTTTGGAACTAGGTCATCTCACTACGTGTCCCCAGAGGGACTCAAATCATATTCCCTGGCCCCGGCCAAGGCTTCCTAGACTGCTGCTTACAGGCATGCGCCACCATGCCCGGCCCCAGAGTCCAGATTCTTAACCATTAAACCGCAATAGAAACCTGGGTTTTGTTAAGGTTCTACTATTTTGGCAATGGAAACCAGCAAGTCTTTTTCTAATAGAATTTGTCAGTGTTCCTAGCTAAGTTCTTTTATAGGAGCATCATTTTGCTAAATACAGTTTCTATATACTCAGCTTTATAAGGAAATTACCAAAAATGAAGTACAATGTTAAGTAAATAAGGTTCTCATCTATTGCAATGATTCATTAAAATTGTGGAGTTCTCTTATTTAACAATGATCTAGCATAATTGAGAAAATAATAATAACATTGCAACCTTCAAAGAAGGAATATTTATAAATACCCTGTCAATTAGTGGTAAGCTTTACTGTAGGTTATTTTCTTTTATTCATAAATAATTGAGATGATATTATTTTAAAAAAAAAACATACTTAAATGACAGCCACTATTCTGAGCATTTCCTTCACATGCATCAACCAATTTCATTTTCCTGATATATTTAGAGGCAGGTATTTCTTTTGGTTTCACTGTCCAGAATAAGAAGCAGGAACACTTTAATAAGTTCCTAGCATCACACAGCTCTAAGTACTGGAAATTGTCTTATGAAACTGTTTAATTCAAGAATCTGTTTCCTTAACCCATTGAATCATGTTGGTTTTCACAGTACAGGAGGCAGAGGGGAGTACAATGCTACAGAACTCAGAGTGGGTCTCTTAAAACATAATGAATAGCAATATAATACACAATACAGACAAGTCAAGTAGCAGTAAGATTGAAACAATGATGTGCTACAAGTCTGGGGATCAATGGGAAAATCGGATCTCAAGGATTGAAGCAGATACTAGGGTGGGAAGAGGATCAAGTGTGAGGATTGTATGAATAAGCATTTGCCTGGGAAAGGTTTTGTTTCAGAAACTCAAGGTCTTATGAACTTGGAAAAATGGAGAAAAATCAAATGGCAACATTAGATGGAGAGAAGAGGATTTTGAAAGCAATTACAGGGTATATTTTAAACAAATTAAAGCTTTTATTGGCCACTAAGGTTATTTAATCATTACAACAACCCCACAAGGTCAGTGGTATTTTTCTCTTTATAGAGGCAGCAAGGAGGGAATCAGGGAAGTTGCTAGATATAGTCTAGTCTTTAAAACAGTGATAGAGGAAGGGTTGAAATCTCATAGTATCAAAAGTATATCAAATTATTAAGAGAGAAATCAAGCACACAAGTTAGGAATTTGGCTATGATCACATTTATCACAGTGACTCCTAGTTTTCATCTAAGAATCTGAAAATAAAAATATCTACACAGAGAAAATGCCCTTTCCATAAATGAGGCTCTCCCATACTGGAACTCACCCATTTCATTCCAGCTATACTGAGCCCTGCTCTTTCTCCAAATGTGGGAAACCCATTGCATAATTTCCAGAAGCAAAGGACTGCATTAATAATCTCCCCTAGAAATAAAAGCACAAAAAAAAAAAGTGTCCTGGTTCTTGAAGACTAAACTTGAACTTTTGAAAGAAAAGGCATTTAAATGTTTTATAGTTTAGTTAATATGACCCTTTTAAGAAAGTATTTAAATACTGGAATCAAGAGGAGAACAGTGGCATATTGCCTGTCACTGCTGGAAATTCTTACCAGGAACTGACATCACTTGATTTAACTTAAGGAGTTTTATAAAGGTCATTTTTGACTTGAGAGCAATTTAATAAGTTTGAAGATTCTGTGGTTTCTTAGAAGTTCAGAGAGTCTTGAGATTGCTTTATTCACTGACTTTAAGCTATCATTTACTTTTCTATAACAATTTTACTTCAGATTTTCTTCATATATTCATATTTGAAGTCATATATATTTGGGCAAACATGAATTTTTCTTAATATTCAAAAAAATTACTATTCTTCATTTATATGAAAAAGATGCTTAAATATGGACCACTGCTGTCATATCTTGATTTATTTGCCATTGCACATGAAAATGATTATAGTTCTACCTAGCATTATTGCCTAAAGACTTTTTTTGTAGTTCAGTTTACGGTGTAAACTTTATACCATATTTTCATTCCATACTCCTCATCAAAACCTATTTAAATATTCAGCAAAGCTTCAAGGCAATTTTATTTGTATCAACTCTATAGCTATTTATGTGCAGAAGTACAATGGAATGGATAAATTATTAATGGAACTACAGACTTCATTATGAGGAGGAAATTCCTCTGCCTTTAAAATCCAATGTAAGCTTTCTGAGGGATTTGAAAATATATTTGTTCCCTATATCAGTCATTTGTATTTGGAGAGGAGTTTTAGCTTTCAGTGTGGGACAAACACAAACATTTGGACTCTTTCTATTTATCCAATTAGGCACTGATAATGATAAGTCTTCTGGCACGAAAAGACACTGTGGACATTAAAAATCGAAGTGATGCTGTATATTTTTATTTCTGTATTAACTTCAACTTAATTCATAACAAATTTTTAGGCATATTTCCTTCAGTCTTTCTTAGAAGTTATTTTTTTAAGGGGGTGGAGTGTATTTTAATTTTTTTTTGAAACTAAGAACAGTTCATCTCAACTAGCAACTAGAGTAAAACTAGCCAAGATATTTTTCTTCATATCTGGATATGACTTGTAGCCAAGATATCTGAGATCAGATCCTGATTCTATCACATTGACCATTTGGACTCTCTGGGTCTCTTTTCCCTCAACTAGAAAACAGAAAAAGTATTTGAATTGATCTATCATTAGAAGGAAATCATATTTGTGAAGACTGCAGTAAAAAGTCATAGCCTCTGGAAGTGTGGGAGTAATAGCATTTCTTTTGACTATGAACCCTGGGACTTACTTAAGTGAAAAGTTTGCCCAAATGTTTTTAAGAAGTAGTCTGTATAGTTGAAGAGAGCCTTGCCTTGCATAAGAAACTCCTAACAAACTTTTTAGCCAGTTGGTCAGGGGTGGGGAATGAAGACATTATTATTTGATGTCTGTCCATAAGTACAATAAAAGATACACATACACAAAAAAGATCATATCCTCCATCTGTAATCTAGTGTTGACACGTTTTCTTAATGAAAGTATCCAAAAGTATATATCTAAGATTGTACTTTCACAAAATAAACACAAATTAGTAGTCCTTGCAAGTTGCATTTTCACTTTTAGTCTACTTGCCATACTGCTAAAAGAAAGAGGCTTCATTTCAGTATCTGTAATGTATATTAAATATACAAATTTCCACAACAGTGTAAGAAAAGAAAAAATAATTAATAAAAAATAAATAGATCACCAACCTTATTTGTTTCCTTGTTTTAATCTTCTGGTTTTTGACTGTGAATGACTTTGCTTTCCATTGCTTTTAGAAAAACTCATACATCGTGTCTGTATGTGTTAGTAACACACTCCCCCCAAAAAAGTATACTGAGCAACAGTCAATTGACAAAGTCAAAGTTTCTAAGGTGTGAGCAGGAACAAATGACCTGTAACAGCTGTAGAGGTGAGAGACGGGTCTCAAAAGTCAAGTCTCCCTCACACAGGAGCTAACAGTCAAACACTGCACAGTAATTGAAAGAAATAAAGATCACAACTCTTATCACTTGAAAAAAAAAAAGAGAGAAATGTTGGGCATCTTTTCACTGCCTTGAGTTAAAGAAAACTCTTATTTAAAAAAGAAAAATCTTGTGAAACATCTATTTGATTCTTCAAACACGAAAACGATTGGGCTCCAGTGAAATAATTTTCAGAACTCACCAAAGCGTTGGCCCACTCCCTTGCACTTTCAAGTCCAAAGAACTGATTGCTTCAAAATCCTCACCCAGATCAGTGCTGAAATATCCAAAATGTCATTTCAAAACATTATATCATATAACCTTTTCTTCTTCCCTGCTCAGTATTCAGGCTTATAGTAGTGCTCACTACAGGATATCTGCATTTTTATAATATACTTTTCCATTTTTCCAATTAGAGTCAAATCATAGAGATGATAACAGGAATCTTAAAAGAGGTAAAATAATGGTCAGGCATGGTGGCGCATGCCTGTAAGCGACAGCCTAAGAAGCCGCCGCCAGGGCCAGGGATCATGAATTGAGACCTATTTCCAAAATAAAATAGCAGGGCATGGTGGTACATTCCTGTAATCCCAGCTACCTGGGAAGGAGAGTCTGGGGGTTGCTTGAGTCTGTGGTACCCTGGCAATGTGGGCCTGTGAGACGTAGTCTCAAAAAAAAAAAAAAAGTTCAAATAAAACAAAACATTAACTAATGAAGAGTTTGGAGGAAAAAAATAGCAAATTATTCAGTCTTCTGTGGTTGTTTTTAAAGAAAGGACAAAAGACAAGCAGTGAAGTGGAAACTATCAAATGTGTTCAATAGATTAAAATGTTTATTCAGGGATTGAACTCTAAAAGACCTTGAAAGTACCATCCCACCAAATTATATCACCAGCACCTTTATTAGTCTGTTTTAAGGAACAAATTTACAAATAACACTATTGAGTTTGGGTAAGAATCTCCCTTATCACATATGTTGCCTCTTGCTGCAAAGCTTTTCAAAAGAGTCCTTTTAAGTAGTGGATCTCTTTCCTCAGCAAGAATTTGATGATCAGAAAACTTAATTATTTCATTCCCTGATTCTCTCCATTCCGGTTTTAGATATATTTCCATTTCTGCTCGCCCTGGGGAAGGCATCCCTACCAGGAAGAAGGAGATGCAAACTTTTGGGCAGCTTGACAGCTTGTCAGAAGTCCCGCTTGTATTGAAAGACAGAATGAGAACAACAAAGTTTGTCTGACACTCTCTATCCTGCAACTCAAGGCAGATGTAACTTTTCTATTCAGGTTGCTATTTCCCAGGGGAGAGAAAACCTTTTCTAACTTATCGTCTCTCAAGTGCTTCCAGAAGCAGTGCACAGTGCATTATTATGAAACATAAAATCAGTTCTTAAGGAAAGTTTTGATTGGTTCCAATTTTGCTCTACTGAGTAAACGAGACCTGCCCTTAATCTGGGAACTTTTTCTTGTGCCTCTAACTGATAGGTGTCCAAGGCCACTGTTTTATGAATCATTTTCCCATTCCTTCTCTCCCCTCTCTCCAACCATCCTGACACCTTAAATACATTTGTGGTAAACAACTTCCTGTACTGCAAATCAATTGCAGTGCAATAACAAAGGATCAAGTATAGTTAAAGGATGAAATATCATTTTTACTGGAAAATCATTGATAATCCCTTCTTAACAGTCATTTACATAATGGTGATAAATAGGAAGGTGGAGAGAAATCATAACCTACCTATATTCGGAGGGATCAACTGGAAATGGAAACACAACAAGCTGCTGATATTTATGCAAGTCATGAAAATTAGACTGAAATTGCAAAGCTGGAAAGAAATTATGTTTGGCTAAGAAACAAATAAAATGAACGTAAGTAAAAATTATGAATATAAATGGAAAATGAGCTTGATATTGTATTGTGTCTCATTATTTATGCATACCACCAGCAGATGCACTATTACTAATGTATTAGTTGCAATGTGAAGAGATGACGAAAGGCTGGCCATTTATACTATCCAGAAGGACCATTTCTTTCTTTTACTAATCTTAACATGATAAGATTAAACAGAATAGTCAAGATTTAATTGCCGAAATTTTTTCCATGGAAATTGGCATAATTATTTCTTCTCTGCCTAATTTTCATCCTTCCTTCTCCTCAATGAATAGTAACTAGAACGATTTGGGGCAGGGTGTGCTGAGAAGGTTGTAAGTGATATTTTACTAGAATCTGTGTGAACTTTTTCTTTTCCTTAGTACTCTAAACATAGAAAAACATGCCCTAATATTCCTAATTCCTACAAATAAGGACAATAAATTCAGAACCAATGTGCGGGTACACACTTGCAGAATGTGTTTTAACAACTCCCTTGTTTTATTGAATATTTATAATTGAGAATCTCGTTCCAGAGAAGATACTAAACTGCACAAATGCCCACCCACATGGTGTTCTCTGAGTGTCTCTAAAAACAACAAATGCATTTTACTAAATGAAAATCGATTGCCTCACCCTTAAAGGTGAAAAGGAGATAATTAATATGATGGACTTATTGAATATGACTTAGTTAATGATTGGGAAGCTCTCTACACCACATTAAATAGAAAGAAGAGATTTCTTCAGAAGGTGTGTGGTGTGTTTTGCTAGTAATCATCTTAATTGATTTTTCACTTCAAAAAGCAAATGTGCAAAGAAGAGAAAAACAAAGATCTACACCTCCAACACTATGCATCATTAGCAGAGCACTGCTCCATTCAAATTTCCTAAAATTGATTTTGCAGCCCCAAACAAATACAAAGAGCACTAACTGTGGGTATAGTGCAAGGCTGAGTTCTTGCAAATGAGTGTAGTCTAAGTAAGGTGATAATGTTGGGGTGGGGGGGGAGTGGGGAGCATTCCCTGGGCAGTTTCTATCTATTGTGAATGCAACTGAACATTTCACTACTGTCAATGAGTGCTTTGCTTCCCTGGCTATCAGAGCCAAGTCCATGGTAAGAAGTGAAAGCATTTAGTATCTATAAATACTTAGGAAACTACAGAAAAAGAAAGCAAAACATCTTGACTCCTTGATCTCCTTCTCAATGTTGAAGCAATTCTGCAAGACACAACATTGCATAATCTCCCTCTCTCACACATTATATCTATGTTCTTTTTTAAAATTTGTATTTATTTTTAATTTATTGTACATATATATATATATAAACATCATTCTCTACTCCAATGTTTTCCCATCACTTCATCATCTGTGAACCATCTTAACCTCTTGTTCCTTCAACCTCCCCCGATTTTACTCTCCTCCCTCTCTCTTGCTCTATGCTTCTATTCTGCTGGCAATTTTAATTTTTTCTTCTCCAAATGTTTGTTTTCACTGTATCCCTCATAAAAGTGAGGCCATCCTGTATTGATCTGTGTCATTTTCATCACATTTGTTGATGTCAACCCTTTCACAGAGAAAAACAAAATAAAACACAACACAGATCATCATGTTTTATTTGAGGTTGCTATTTGAGGTTTATCCTGAGATAGAAACTATAAGAAATTCTAGCATAATCAAAGCATCTACTAGTTAAAGTTTTTATGACTTCCTCAAACAAAATTTGTGCTTAGACTACCAATAAATAACAATCCTATTTCTGTTCAGAAGATTGACAATGGCAGAAAGTAGAGATTGCTACTGTCAAATTAAGTCACATTTGAGTTTAAATCAGAAATTAGCAGCAACTTAAGTATTCCAGGACTGTTGAAAGAAGTGTGAGGCATGTGCTTTTGTATTCCATTTCTGTATGTCTCATACGAATTTGTCCACATTTTTCTTTCAGACAACTTGCTTTTTCATTCTGTGTTTGACTAGTCAGACTCACAGTTTTTGTAAACTGATGATTTCAGCTTCCTTATTATTCCACATTACACTCTGCACAATGCCAGTCAAGCATTGTGATTTTTTTTCACTCCAGCTGTGTTGAACCACAAGTAGATATGAAGCAATTGACCTTGTTGTTCATTGGCTTGTGTGATGTTTTACTACCTGCTGTTTTGTGCCACTCACTTCACTTCACGCATCTTCTAAAGTCATGACCTATGTAGTAGATATTACTCTCCAAGCTAGGTTTAGAAAAGTATAACATTAAATAAAAATGACCAGCATAATGAAAATATTAAAGATAAGCAGACTTTTCATATCTAGGCTCATGGAAACAAATATCCTTTGCTTTCTAAAAGGAAAAAAAGACTATAATTTTAGGCCATTTAGAATAAAAGTAATGCATATATGAATGTATAATAACTGTAAGATATTTGTTTGCTTATTTCTTTATTGCAAATACAGTTAATGACCTCTTTGTTAATGACTCTCCTAGTGAATTGTCAGATGATTGATAATGAAGATTTTGAGCATGCAAAGAATTATGAATGTGACTTATAATAAAATTTACCACGGAACTCTATCATAATATACAAACTTGGAACTGATCATTTTGCCTTCAAACTTCATCCTCTACATGACTCGGGAACATATATGAAAACACAGTAGTTGTAAAAATCACGAAAGACTTATTAATGAATTCACAATTAGCAATCAAGTGTTGAAGATGTAAAACATTGGTATTTGTAAGATAACACTGAGAAAATCGCAATATACAAAATTATAGATCTAATTTGCAATACCCATGTCTTTCTACTTTACCAATGTCACTTTTTTAGTGGGTGACATGATCTTTTATGGCATAGTTTTATTAGTATGAAAATATGATATTGGTGATCCATAAATTACTTCAGAATATAATGTCATAAATCAGAAAACCAGTATCATTAAATTAATCAAAATGTTATTTGTATTAGTCAATATTCAAACAGGAGAAGAGGAAGTTAAAACTGTTTTGGGGGTAAGGGGAATACTGCTGGATCAGCTGAGATCTAAAAGGTAGAATTTAGAGAAAAAAACAAAGTAATCCACCACCTCAGCTTTCTAGCTCACTATGCCGGGAAACTCAAAGCTTGGAGGAAAATTCTTGAAGCCATATTATCAGATTGTTGAAATAGACCCACAAAAAGAGTTTATGGATATACTTTGAAGGCTGTCATTTCTCTAGAAGGTGTGTTCCAGTGCATTTGTTTAAATAGTAGTGGGGGAATATGACCTTGAACCTGGAATCTGCCAGCATTTGTACAAATTTTTCTGGCAGTCATGAACTTCTGAGAAACATCTGCAACACATCCATCATCATGCAGATTTCTGTCCTGATCACCTCTAACCTGAAACCATAAGAAAACCTCTATTCTGAAACCATCAAGGAAAGGAAGCAAATTAGTTTCCACTATTTCAGAGATCCCATTCTGTGCAATGAACTCATAGTTGCCCATTTTAGAGGTAATGGTTCCCATTATCATTGCTGACCTACAGATAGTGTCATCACAAAGTTCTTCAGGAATGCTTGTCCTACCCTGTTAATGCATTAGTCTAAGCCTCTATGTCCTCCTGAAAGATAGGGAGGAGGAGTGAATAAAAAATTTTGTCACACATAATAAACACATCCTAGAATTTAATATCCCCAAACCTCAGCATGCCTTACTATACCAAGGCATCTAGGACATTGTTATACATATTCCTCCTCAATGATAAAAATCTTGCAATTATTTTGGCATTTTAAACAATTCTTACTAATGACACTCTGCACCCCACCTCCTGGAATCCAAGAAGAATCTGAGTCCGTTGATAATAGGTCTAGAAACTTGTACGACCAGTAGGCTAGTCAGGGCAGGGGAATGACAGGCAGGGGGGCACTGGGGGACAGACAGACAACTGAACTTCCAGAATCCCCAAAAATCTCTCTCTGCCTCTCTCTGTTTCTGTCTCTCTCTGCTTCTTCTCTGTCTCTGTCTCTCTGTCTCTGTCTCTCTCTCGCCCCACTCTCCTTCCCTCCTTCTTCCTCTCCTTCCTCTCTGTAGTCATGCTCCCCAGAATTGTGGTTTTAGTATAGGTAGTCACCTTTTTTCTGCTTTACCCCCACTGCTAGCCCAGCTTCCAGGCTCAGGTGTGCACTTTCACAATCACACACCCATGCTTTTGGGGTCCAGATGTCCACAATTATGTGTGCATCTTCCCCAGCACCTTCTACATTAACATGATGGAGGACAATGTTGATAGCCACCGAGGCCAGTGACACAAAAGAAGCCTAATAAACTTGTTTACCCTATAAAACCATACATTGGTGGGGGGGGTGCATCTTAGGGAATTTCATCATTCCTCCATTCAATTTCTTTCCAAAGGCTGCTTTAAAAACATTGCCATGAAATTTAATGATCAAAACAAAATAATTGTCTCTAAGTTCAAAAGGGTTGCATCTGTCTTCCCATCACTTTTTCCTCTTCTCTGTAGCTCTCAATATGTCCCAGCCTTATGATGACATTTATAAGGTCATGGCATTTAGGTTTTTTGAAGAAAATTCAGGGTTATCTTCTTATCTCAAGATACATGATCACAAGTCCATAAAAAATAGTCCATAAACATTTAGACGTTTCAGGAATTAGTACCTGGCATCTTTGGACAACATTTTGAGCCTATTATACCTATCAAATATTTACTTATTTATTTGTAAGGTTTTTACAAGTTATTTAACAACTCAATTAGCTTCCACTGTAAGAGCACATTTTTCAGAATTTGCAGCATTGAACTTTAGAGTAATCTACCCTTATACCCTAAATCCCTTATTCTGGATGTTGTTTCCTGATTAATATCTAAATTTAACATGAGACCCAGTAATGCCACAATTTAAATTTACAATGTAATTTAGTTCCATAAGAGAACAGATTTAGGTTTGGTTTTCATAAGTATTAAATATTTGATTATAGGAGATAAGATTTCTTCTAGAATAACGGAAATTTACTAATTGCTGACATTTGTCTTTAACTGGGAGTTGAAAGCATCAAGTTCACCATTATTTTTCCTTCATGATTTCCAGTTTCACTGTAGGACACCAAATCTTCACTCATTATGCTCTGTATTTTCACTACAGCAATTACATGATTAATGTAATTTCACTACAGCAATTACATGGTCATTCATTTACTGGCAAACTTCATTCCAATAATTATAGGTGAACTTAGTATTTTCCACTAAATGTGATAGACAGTGTTCTACTTACCACTGGCAAAGGGTCTCTTCATGTCTAAAGCTAATCAGATCAAAGGATCAACTCCAGAATGACATTCTGATGGTTCCCCCCTGTGCAAATAACACATAAAAATCTCTATCCTGTGGAACTCAGTCAGGAAACCAAATTCAAGAGAAATATTGTGCCAGCAGTGAGTTTTCTATAGGAGTTATAATGTATACAAAAAAAAAAAGTTCTGGAAAAGGAGGATGTTAAAGGAACAGAATCACTAAATATAACACCAGAATTACTGGTCTGTGTGTACAATTTAGATTTCAAGAAAATCTTGGGGGAAAATGTGTATCTGGCTGCAGAAGTGGAAAACTTAGGATATGGGGAGAGAAAAATTCATGCAGATATTTTTGGAAGTTGTTCTGTCTATAAATTACAATTAAGAAGGTGATTAGTTTAAGATCCCTGTATGTCTTCAGGGCCAATAGTTTGAAAGACGAACTAGAAACTGGAACCTGATAATACCATGTCTGATGATGATGTTTTGAAAGCAATGGCTTCAACTTTTCAAACCATTCAAATTTATGTTCTTGGCAACCTATTACCTAGAATCATACCCAGAAGGTACTTTTGAGAAATACAGCAGCAAACCATACACAAAAGTGAAAACAGTATGTTAACAAAACAGACTCCAGAACACTAGCCTTGTTAGAAGCAGAGTATAATTAATTGGGGCCTGAAGGGTGAGGGGGGGGAATGAAACCTATAATTGTACCCCCTTCTCACTATAAAAAAGATGATTGATTAGATTGATTAGAATATATGATTGATTAAATAATCATATATGTTAACTCTATGTTAATAAAATTGGTGCTTTTTTACTGTCCATTAAATGCTCAATAAAATGTGTAAGAAGCAAAGCAACCATTCCACTTTCCAAATCTTGAGCTACAATATATAGACAAAAGTAGCAGAATATATATACACACACATTATATGCATGTATATATATATATATATGCTATGTGCATGTGTGTATATATGTATATATATGTGTGTGTGGGTGCATGTATATGCATATATATATATATATATATATATATATTCTACAGCAAAATGAAAGGAGAATGGAATGATCTCCAGTGAGCTACCTTAGAGGATACACATTGTATTTAGGGCAGGCCAATTTGGTCTATTATTTGCTGAACTGAGTCACAGTACAGACACAACAACATTCACATTAGTCTTTTAATTATTTCCTTTAGTTTCACATGGTTCCTGCTTGATCCTCAAGGAAACAACTGAGAGAAAAAGATGCCTTATGCAGAACATTTCCCATCAAACTTTGCAAAAAATAAAAGAAAATAAAGACAAAAATGATATCCCAACTGGTTATATTTAAAACAAACAATATCCCTCAATGTAATTTTTCCTACTCACAAATCTATGGAAGTGCTTAAATAGAAATTTACCTCACAGTGGCCTCAATTTGACTCTCAGTTATCCTTACTTTACATCAGAACATACCCTATCAGCAAAGAGAAAGGAGATGTAAACAGGAGAAAAACCCCAAATAGCAAAGACTGGCTATCTTGATACATAGTAGAAGCTAGATTTGGCACTAATTCGTGCTTCCCAATCCAATATTAATTGAATGGCCTATATTAGCTAAATACCCATTTGATGGTCTAAATACCCATTTGATGGTCTAAACCAGTCTCTCCCCTGTCTTCCTTTCTAAGGTTGAGGCATATTATTGACTCTGCACAAGCTAGGGTGTAGTGTCTAGCTTCTCTAACAGCTCATTCCACCCACCATTTTTCATCTGTTGCACTCTATCTTCAATTCCATTCCAGATTTTTTCTTATTCATGGACAGAGCTTAGCAAATGGAAACATGAAGTATTAAAATGTAATGCAGAAGTCAACGGCTTTATCTGAATTTCTCGATTTCTTAACTGCTAAGAAAGAGTAGTTACACTGAGTATGTGATCTTAGGCATCCTCTATGATCATGAAGATGCACTGCTGTTAGCAGTCAAATCAAAGGGGAGTAGGCAGGGTTTTATGAGCAACACCAAAAAAAATGAGATGCTTTGAACATCTGTAATTTCTTCTTTCTTTCTGGTAGACCATGATAAAAGCCACGACTTTGAAATCTAGAGGCATTAGTTCCTATGCCCTCTGTAATTTTTCCTCTTTCTTCACCATGTTTGAGACCTTGATCTCTGCCATCTGCTTATTCTCATACTGTGGTGCTCCACCTTTCATTTGTACCTGGGTCATCTTCTTTTCAGGTGTGCAGCCTCTCCATGTTACCTCTGAACTAAAGCAGCTTTTGAAAAACCATGTATCTGCCAAAAGCTACAGAAAAAAGTAAAGGGAAGTTCACTTAAAATAAACTAGAGCCTTTTTTAGATAAAGTTAAGCAGAAGTCTTTTGGATGTTTTAAGCTTTTAGAATACTTTTTTTTTCTAAATGCAGTGTCTCACTCCCATTTCCTCTTTCCTAACTTAGTGACTGACATATTCAATACTATATTATTATAAATATATAATAATACTATGCTTAACCAAGGTATAGGGATACATAGTCAAATGGTTAAAATAACAAGCAGAGACTAGGAATAACAGTTAACAACAATGTAAATGTTCTACATTTTCCTTTTAAATGGCTTCCCATATGTGACTAAAGTAGGTGTTTTGTTTAGGAAACACAACTGTATCCTATAATATCACTGTTCCCATTTTCAAATTAGAAGTAGTGTTAAAACCTCAACATAGCATTATCATAACCAGTTTATCTCTCTTGATCATGAAACACGTACATTTTATTAAGATCTACTAAATAAAATCATATTTCCCCTACTTTATTTTTTCTCACATGATTAATAAATATATGCTTATAAGTAAAGATGCATTAGTAGTTGTATGTTCACTGATTTTTGCAAAAGTATTCTGAGGAACCATTATTAATGGCTAATTTGCTCAGTGATGGAAAAACAATGGTGACTAAGAGAGCAAAGATAAGTGCTATAAGTGAAATGAGTAAGATGTTAAAATAATACATGAAAAGGTAGAAACTCCCTTTATGTAACAATTTATTAGTGAAGACTCTTAAAATTTATTTATTTATTTATTTATTTATGTATTTATTTACTGGTAAACAATAAATTTGGCCCCAGATCTGACATAAAATCTATAGTGCTAAGAAAATTACTTTAAGATTCAATTCTGCAATCTTTGTGTATCCATAAGGTATTAGAATAAGTAAAATTTTATATATCATAAAATCTATGATTTCATCTGATCAGAGCTAAACATTTTTTCTGGTTTACTAATCACAAGTAACAGACTTATCAAGTTAACAAACTGCAATGGACTCCTGAAGGCTCTATTTTAACAAATAGAAAGAAGCCATGTGCTGAGATAGGAAAGCTCAACATCATAGAGACATTTATTCTTCTAAGATGATTTATAAACTAATCACAATCTAATAAATACAGGAACACAATTTGTGTTTTGTTTGTTTGAAACTAGGTAAACTGATATGGAAATTTATGAAAAAATGATCAGAAAATCTCTGAAAATGAATAGTCATAGAGAAACTAGCCTTATCAACTATCTAAATGCATAATAATTCTTCAGTATTTAAAATTGATGAAACTGATACATGAATACAGCAATCATTGCAAAAGAAAAGTGTTTAGGAATTATCAGTGCACATATAGATGATGTACAATTATGTTAGGATAACTGGGTAACAATTTGAAAAAAAAAAAATATATATATATGTTCACATGTTACTTCTTATATCAAGATAAATTCCAAAGGGATCAGAGAAAGAAAAATGCAACATTGAATTGACTAGATATTTTGCCAAGAATTTGCTTTCCACTCCCAACTCATGCAATGCTTTTACCTTTTATTCCTCTCTCAGAGTTTTCCTTCTTTGTTGCTTTTACCTTTTACTCCTCTATCACAACTGCAATTTCTATATCCAGACTTCTCTGACCTCTTGTAAAGCAGGTCAGAGTTCTCCATAGAGTTGCATCTCTTTCCTTTCTAGTTCACTATTCAGCAACCATCCAAACTATTTTCTGCCATTTAGAAATAGATGGAAATAACTCAGCTTCATATGAACATGCACAAATACAAAAAATCTTTATTACTATTTGTTTAGACAATTTTCAGCCTTTGCTATCACTTTCATTGGGATTGGGAAGTAAAATGCAAGGGTGTGTGTGTGTGTGTGTGTGTGTGTGTGTGTGTGTGTGTGTTCAGTTCATAACTAAATTCCTAGACAAAATTTAAAAATTGAAAGGATAATAATTTTTGAATAATATAACTTATGAATCAATCATTCTTGAACTAGAGGATCAGTGATGCCCAACTAATCTTTGGTCAAGAGAAAAAAAATCATGTACAAGGAAATATGAATCTTGACTCCTTTGCAATACAAAGGATGGGGAGGGTGGAGAGCAGAGATGACATACTGATTGTGACAGCATGAGTATAAAATAGATGCTACATAAATGAGAAAGCAAAATAACAGGAAAATGAAGGAAGGGACACATTACAGTTTAGTGACTTCTCACTATCTAATCAAGTGCAATTTCTTTTCTTGTTTTTATAAGGGACATAGTATCAGAATTATTCCATATATGGCAGCGTTTTAACTTAATGACTTTGTTTTCAGTTGTCATCTTAGATGACATCTGAGATGAACTGTCAGATTTTAACATGTCCCCTTATAATTTACTATTCTCATTAATGCTTTTAATTAATAATAATTTTATATTATTAAAGATGTTTTCAATTCCTCTGCTAATTAGGATTAATTGTAAAATCATCATATGCATCTACCTCACATTTACGTAATAAATGCTGAAAGATTTTCTTCTAATAATCTGTACTTTCATCTCTTTTAAATTTTCTTAACCACATACTTCTCAAGCATGGGCCTAGACTCTTCTGGAATTAAATAGTAATTAGTAATTAAATAGTAATTGCTAAATCTTGAATTTATGGTCAGGTTCTGGAAAAAAGTTTCTGAAAACTTGCTCCACTGTACTATAGCTAACTTGAGGGGGTAAGAAATTTAGGGATTTTGATTTTTGAATTAAGTCATTATTCCCTTGAATGAATAAAAACATGTGACAAAAGCTATACCAAGGTAAGCTAATTCAATTCACTGGTGACTTAAGTGATAAAGGGTTATTCAGAGAAACAATTTAACAGAAATTGTATTTTAGGAACAGCACTCTCAACAACTGCATGGAAAATTATAACTATATCATTTCTAATGCAATATATATTTTTTTTAATTATTTTGACTGCAATAGAGCCAGTTTCATAAACCAAAACAACTGGGTGACTTTTTACAGATGGTAAATAATTTAAGTCAGTCTTCGTTAAAACAAACAAGGATGCATAATGGAACTGAATGCAAAGCCCACATGAATACTTTAGGATAAAACATAAAACTATAAAGATATTTCACATTTACAGTTAGACTCTTGGGAGTCTACTCACAGATACCCAGGAATATTTGTATTACCCTCTACTTGCTACTTTGGAAAAGTATGGATCTAATATAAGAATTAATTTTAAAGTTTTTAAATTAAATATTCAGAGAATTAAGATTCATATATCTTTAAGCACATGAGCAATGAAACAAAGATGACTACAATGCCCATTAAAGAGCATAGTGGCACATATATTTAAAGCCAAATGTTTATAGTCATATTAGATATTTTACATAGAACTCCTGGAAAGTTCCATAAAAACTCATGTTTATGAAAAAAAAATCAAACCTAATATTGGAGGCAATACAACTTATGTTTAACTCCTATTAACTCAATTGCATACAAATTTTTTTGTTGTTGTTGTTGTTAGAAACAACAAACATTTATTTTCTCACCGTTCTGGAAGCTAGAAGTCCATGATCAGGGTTCTTTTTTTATATATATATATTTTATTTTGTTCTTTGGGTTACAACCACTCTGTTATATAATTTTTCCCCCTTCCTCCTCCCTCCCGTGCTCCCTCCATTCTCTCACACCCCACTCTTTGTTATTTATTAGCTGTGCTGAGTCCATTAGTCTCTTTCCTATGTTAGTGTCTTTTCTCTGGGTGAGGGACTGCGTTGTTGGGTCCCAGCGCCGCTTGCTGTTAGATTTTCAGTTTTAAGATTGTGTTTGGTGGCCAGGTTATATTCGTTTGTGATCTGTCCATGTTTTCTTGCTGCAGGCCGTCCTCTCCAATCCAATCCCCTCGCCTTTGCTTTGCTGCTTTTCCTTATGGGTCTGGTGTCAGGCTTTGGGGGTCTTGCCTCCTGCCGGTGTTGGTCAAGAAATTTCTTTGAGTTCAAGCTTTGAGACTAGGTCTTGCTATATTTGCCCATGGAACCGCAGGCTCTCGTTGCCCAGGGTACTACAGACTCAGGCAATTCCCAGCCTCAGCTTCCCAAGTAGCCGGGATTACAGGCGCATGCCACCACGCCGCCGGCTATTGTTTGGAACTAAGTCTCGCTACGGGCCCCAGGCGGGACTCGAACCGCGATCCCTAGCCCCGGCCGCTTCCTAGGCTGAAGCTTACAGGCACAGGCCACTGTGCCCGGCCCATGAGTTCAGGCTTCTGTGAGTGGCCTTTGAAGGTTATCTCCTCTGCTTCTTTTGGCAGTTTTGGTGTGAGGCCCATTATCCCCTCTTTGGTCATCCTCTCCTCTCCCTTAATAAGGGGAGGGTGTGTTGTTCTCCTTGAATATATCTCCAAGTTAAAATCCCGGGTTTTGGCCCAGACAGTGTAGAAGTGCGCCTGGTGACATCGTGTCTCTATGGTTGTCTTACTTATACTGGTTCACTTGGTTGTCCATCTGCTGTGTCCAGCTCCGGTCTGTGGACTGGACTTTTGCCTGGTCTCTCACCCGTTCTATGTTGGGGTTGCTGTTGCATCTACTCTGGTTGCTCTGAGGTTCAGCTGGAGTAAAAGAGATATGGAGGGCCCCCGCCCGCCCCATCCCCCCCCCGAGGGCCCCGCCCTTGCCGGCTCTCGCTGGCAGGTCCGGGCGCGGGGGCGGCCGATCTGGACCGCTGGTCCCTCCATGCGCCCCGGCTTCTGGGGGCTGGGGGATTCACGGTGCCGCCCTCTTATCAGGTAAATACGAAAATAAACCTCATAAAGTTAATGGATATTATTTAAATTGATAATACCTACAGAAAAATAGGACAGGCTTTAGAGTCAGATGGTTATAAATTGTGATCCTGCCGTATTGTGCCTGAATGAAACTGACCAAGTCACTAACTTCAGGTTACTCAGTACAAAACATGGATAATAAATCCACTGCTAATCGTAAAAACTCTCCTAGGAGGTTACCTATGTTCTGTGGATTACCTAAGTAAAATGGAGATTTAAGCAGTCTTTAGACTGTTTTTCTTTTATTTTCGGTGGCTTTTCATGGGCGTAAGTGAAAGATAAGCAAAGCTCTACAAATTACTTAGCTTGCATGCCCTTGAATGCACTGTGACGCACCTCAGTGTTCTTTGAAAAAATATTACCTCTTTCACTTGAATTATAATAAAAGCAAAAACATAGCTATTGTGGAAAGTATTTCATTATCTGATGATTTGTAAACTCAAATGATGTTCCAGTATCCCCAGCTCTAACACTCTGAGGTTATTTGCCCTGCAGTTTTGTCTTCTTACACAATCACTTGTACTGTTAAAACTAAGTTTCTTCTAAATTAAGCCATTTACTTAAAGAGTGTAACGAATGAGAAAGGACAAGTTCAGGGTAATGAAACAAATGCATGTGTAATGTTGAGCTTAAGAGGTAAGCAGTGGGTATAACGATGCCTAACTCTACATATGTACCAGCCCTAACAGACCTGTGAAACTGAGTTATACTATTTCAGTTTTAAGAGATAACTCATGTTTATGGATTACAAGTAAAAAATCTGTGCATAGGCTAGCTAAATTTTGTCTAAATGGAATATTTAAATGGAAACTGATAAATGGATATTGGGTTCATATTTTGGCCATTTAAAATATCTACTGTCATCCTGGACTAAAGATATAAGACTGTTGACTCTGTAAGATTCTCTAATAAACCTATTTATTAATTTTATATTTACACCCAAGACTTTAGTCCAAGCTTTTCTAATTGTAGATGTTCATGTCTAGCTCTCTCAGGAGTTTAAGTTTTTAAAGATAGGTGATAAGTCTTATTTGTTTTGTACATTAGTACTTGGCACATGGAATATAAAATGCTGAAGTGTATTTTATAGTATAAATGATGAATGAATGAATGAATAAATGAAACTTATTTACTATTACACTTTAAAGTTGATATTTCTTTACTGATTTTGGAATTTTTCAATTTTAAAAACATTTGGAGAATACTCTAAATACAAATCAAAACTAAAGTCATCTCTTAACTTACTATGGAAAATAAATGTTAGCATTTGTCCTTATTTCCTGAATTTATTCATATCATCACACATGTTTAAATGTTTATAATTTCAAAAAAGAACTGAACATTTTAAAACTGCAGTTTTTATCATGTACCTTTAAGAAGAAAACAAAGACTATCTTAAACAACCTAACTTCATGTAGTCAGAATCTAAGTTTAGATTAGGGCATTTTTAATAAAAAGAAACAGGTTATTTTGGAGGTGGGCTAGGCCAAACTTTAATGAGCCTTTAGTTATTCTTTTTTTTTTTAATTTTTTTGTGGGAAGAAAGCAAGTTACATAGATAGGTATACATATTACAATGCCAAAATTACAAAATTATAACCATGCAAAATAACATTATTTACTGATGTGTGATTTAAAAGTTTCAAATACCACTAGAATGGCAAACATCAAATCCATTGTACTAATTATTATTTCTGGTAATGTATAATGGGGAATAGGACAGAAGAGATGTCCACAGAGAATGTCTATTATCTCTGTGATTTTTTAATTTAATTTAAATTTTTAATTTGCATATATAAGTGTATTTATATTTATATTACATTATTGTGTACTCAGGGGCTTTCCCACTTCCTAACACCTGTTAATCATCCAACTCTTTTGTGCCCTTCACCTCCCCTACTTTCTTCCCCCTCCTCCTCTCTTGCTCCATAGTTTAGTCCCATTGATTGTTTTTATTTTTTTCTTATTTGTTTGTTTCCATCATATAAGTGAGATCATCCTGTATTTCTTTTTCTTTTTGACTTATTTCTGCTAATATGGGTCTTTACAGTTCCATCCATGTTGCTGCAAATGACATGTGTTTGTCCTTGATTGATGCATAGTATTCCATCATGTACATATATCACATTTTTTTCAGCCAATCATCAGTTTGGGGGCATTTGGTTTGTTTCCAAATGTTGGCAATTGTAAACAGAGCTGCAATAAACATGAGTGTACAGGTGTCCTTTGGAATTGGTGTTTTCATGTCCTCTAGGTAGATTCCCAGTAGTGGGATTGCTTGGTCAAATGGATATTCATTTTCAATTGTTTGAGGTACTCCACACCATCTTCCATAGTGGCTGAACCAGTTTGCACCAGCAGTGTTAAGAGAGTTCCTTTTTCTCCACATCCACGCCAACACTTGTTGTGCCCATTTTATTTATATGGGCCATTCTTACTGGAGTAAGATGGTATCTCAGTGTAGTTTTAATTTGCATTTCCCTGATTATTAGTGATGTGGAGCATTCTTTCATATACCTATTAGCCATCTGTAGCTCCTCTTTGGTGAAGTGTCTTTTTAGTTCTTCTCCCCATTTTTTGACTGGGTTTTTTGCTATTTTCATTCAACTGTAGGAGCTCTTTGTGGATCTTTGTTATCAGACCCTTGTCACTTGTCTGGAGGGCAAAAACTTTCTACCAGTCAGTTGGGTTTCTTTTTGTTTTGTATATTGTCTCTTTTGCTGAACAGAAACTTTTTAGTTTGATATAGTCCCAGCTGTTTATGTTTTGCTTCATTTTTTTTGCCAGCCATAGTTGTTTCCAAAATAAATTTTTGAGGTGAAATTCATGAAGGGTTTTGCCCAGGTTTTCTTCTATGTATTTTACGGTTGCATGTCTTACTTCCAGATCCATTATCCATTTTGAGTTGAAACCTGGATCAAAACAAGTAAAACTGGATCAATACGTAAAAAAATGAACCAGGTGTTTTCCTGGTCTATTTTTTTACATGTCTTGATCCAGTTTTCCCAGCACCATTTACTGAAGAGGCTATTCTTGTTCCAGAGTATGTTTTTGACCCTTTGTCACAGATTAGTTGACCATATATGTGTGGTTTTATTTCTGGGTATTTGATTCTGATCTATTGATCTGTTTGTCTGTTTTATACCAGTACCATGCTGTTTTAAGTATTATGGCTTTGCAGTATAGTTTGAAGTCTGAATAGTAATACCCCCATTCTCTCTTCTGTTTGTCAAAGGGTTTTGTGAGCCTTTAGTTATTCTAAGGATAGACTTGACTGGATAGAATAAGACAAATTGGAGTTCAGTTGCTCAGTGAAGCAGTGCTAAAGAACCTCCTTCTCACATTCTAATAGACCTGCTTGTTTTTGACTGCTCACATCACTGCTTATGTGAAAATATCTCTCAACATCTCATGCCAGACAACAAGAAGTTGCAAGGTAAAAAGATAAAGCATCTCATAACTGTCCTTAGAAGAGTTGGTGCATGATCCTTGCCTAATCATTCACTCCATTCTGGTTCTTAGAACATAGTGTGATGGCAGGAACTCTACTCAAATATAGCAATTCTATAATGACCTTTCTTGAGCATAAACCTTAGACATATCTTGGATTATTTCGTAGTGGAATATTCCTAGAAATGGAACATATGTTCCGTGCATTTGATCAACTCTGTAAAATTATAGTATAAAATAGTTGCAGCAAAATACAATGAAATAAATAATGGGTGTCTGTTTTAATCCAAAATAGTCTAAGTGTCACTGGATAATTTTCATACTTGAAACTTCATAAATTTCTACACAAGATAGCCTACTGATATTTTAATAGGTACTTTAATGTTTAATGATTAGATATTTGTAGTTATGCCTTTTATAATTTGTCATTCTACCCCTCTCTTTCTATGAACTTTAGTGTATTATATTTATCTAAAAGTTGAAATTGTGTATTTAAATATTCTCTTTAGTTTAAAATTTAAATACTTTTTTTCCATAAAATTCATTCTAAATATAAAGTATTTCAATATATCAAATTTAAGATTAGCCTGTTTATTGATTAAAAGGCTATCTAGATATCATTACAAAGAAGTACAGAAAATCGTCCAATATAGGAATTAAGTGTAAGTTCAAATGGAATCATCTAATTCATGTTAAAAATATCCACCAACTTAATAAAATCAAGAATTATCTCAGCTATTGGCATTGACAAGAACTCCCTGCTAAAAAAGAAAAAAAAATATCTAGACCAGGAAAGTAAAGTTGTGACTTGACTTTTATCTCAGGAACATTCTAAAACCTCTCTCAGAACAACATCCTACTCTATAGCCCTCACGGCAACAGATTTCTTCTTCATTTTAACAACCCTTTTCTTAGGGTAATAATTATTTAGCCAGGCAAATCTCTAGCTTACCAGAATATTTTATCATCAAATCCTTTTTTTCACTGTTCCAACAGCCCTAAATGATACAATTAGAACTTCACCCAAGACCCATCATAGGTTTGCACCAATAAACTTGGACCTAAAAGGAAATCCCCACATCTTAATAATGTAGTTTGACAACTCCCACCCACCTACATACAATTTAGAAGCACTACCCAAAAATATTCTGAGGTAGCAAGGCTATGTCTTCCTAATTGCAGTAGTGATAAATTTGAATTTGATTGAATAAACTATTAACTGTTTATCTGCCACCATGTTTGGAGAGTTGAAAGATCAAACAAACTCTCTAGGAGCCTAGAATTTTGTGTGACTCTTCTTGCCTATTGAGTTTCTTGTTCCTCATGCTTTCCTTTCAGTTCTTAGATGTTAGCTGAAGGATATATCATTTCTAGTCAACAGCAAATCCACAGGTACCTTAAGGGGGACTCTCTAGTTTTGCTATACTTCCTTTGCCTCCTTTCCAATCTTGACTTTAACATAAGTTTTCCTTCATTCTGCTCCTTTAAAACAATTATTGGATGGATTGGTTATGCAAGGGAGACTAGAAAAGTAATGGGAGAAGTTAAAAGCACAATTCCAGTTAAAATAAACTTTTATAATTTATATTTTCTTGTTATTAAGCTAAGAGGGAACTTTTCCCCTCCCATCTTGGTTCACATTAACGCAATTCCCCCTTTGTCATCCTAGTAGAACTGGAGGTGAGAACTTAAGCTATGCTCACATTAAATGTGGTATTGGTGAGGAGATATCAGAGATCCTGAATCTCTGACTTACTGGGTAGACTTTAGGGGAGGCACAAGTCACTTCCTGAAAATTCCACAGACTAGAATTTTTTTTCTATCAAGCAGTGAAGATTCCATCTTCAAATTCAACCTCATTTCAGTGTTTTAGTAAAGAAAATCATTTGAATTGTAGCACCAGGAAGAAAGTCAATTTGATTTATCAAAAGCTTGTGAATTTTGAAATGACTATACTACATAAATTTGTACAGATTTTCCCAGAGTTTTCTTCAATTTTATTGATGTGTGTATTATATTGATGTGCAAACATTGTGTGAGTTTCATTTATTCCAATTCAATGGGCTGCTTTTAGCATTTTCCATAGGTATCTAACCTCATTTTTATCTCAGCATTCCAGTGTTAGAACAACATGTTTGTGTTTGACACACAAATTTTTTAATGTAGATATTTTTTTCACAAAGTTTTAATCTTATTTTCTACAGGGCGACTTACTTATAAATAAGATTTATTTATAATTTATTTTCACAAAGTTTTACCTATAAAATATAAATTCTATTGAAACTTCAGTGACTCATAATGCCTATATTCATGAATAACTATATTCATGAATAAATAGTGTATTTCTTAATAATCCATTTATAAATTCAGGTATTCTTGTCCTTACTCAGAAAACAAACTGAATTTTATACTAAAATATCATTTTGCCATTGCTATATTTATTATGATTCTTCTCTTTGTTAAAAAAATGTAACTTTACAAATGCATATACATAAACCCCAGTCAATATTTTCTTTATGTTAAGATTTTCTTATTTTATCTTATCTTATTTTACAAAACTTAAACCAGTAAGATGTATTCTCTTATCTTTCCCTTATCTTTTATTAGCATGTAACTTCCTGAATATAGTTACAACCCTGTGTTAATTTTCAACTCAATAATCATTGAAAACCTACATGTACAAGATACTCTATAATAATTATAAACTAAAATAAAATAATTCTTGATTCAATGAGTTATGTTGTCACACATGAAAAAATCTGTTTGACATGAAATCAGTGGCAGACAAAATACTGTATAAGATGATTCAGTGGTTTAGAAATATATCTATGTTGAAGATTGAGAAATTAGATTTGTATCTTATCTCACAGGATATACGGAACCTAGATAAATTTGAAGGATACAGTCTGCAGTTCCTCAGTGCCTTCTGATAATGGACATGGATATTCCTATCTTATCCTTAGAAGCATTATCACTGTTGTTTTTGTTCATTGGAAATACATTTTATAAACTTATGTTTGATAGCAATACTATCTTTTCTATCTTACATAGTTTAACAATACCCAGGAAGCAGCACAGATAGAAGTAAACACACATGTAAAAAATATGGGCAAAATAATTTGAAAAATAATTAGGCTACTTATGGAAAACTTTATAGAAGTTTATTTTTTTATTTGATTACACACATACAAGCTTTACATCATTATATTCCCCAGCGTTCTCCCATCACCTTCTTGTCATTGTCCCCCCAACCATCATCTTAATCTCTTCACCCCTCCCTCCCCCAGCTTAACCCCCCTCCCCCTCTCTTGCTCTATGCTTCAGTCCTGCTGACAGTTTTAAATTTTACTTGTCTTTTGTTTGTTCTCCTTATGTCCTCCATATATCTTATAGGAGTTTAAAGGTAGTATTACATTTGATAGATAGTTGTTGAAATAATAATGCATAGCAATTGTCGTTATTAGCAGCTATGTTTCTGTTCTGAAGGAGAAAACTGCCACTAAAAACTTGTCTTTTCCAAGTTCTAAGAACTTGGAAATGCATGAGGGCCCCCAGAAGGAAGGAATTTTTCACAGAGGATGTTTGTGTTTACTGATGATGCAGGAATTTCTTATCATTAACTCTGTCTTGGAAAAACTATTTATTGTGATTTTAGTTTTTGGATAAAATCAATCTCAGTCACCCACATGGCAGCTTCATCTTAGAAAAGAAAGCAACCACCTACCGCCATCCCAGTTGTGTTTGCTTTTTATTAGTCAATTACAGCTTCTGTCTCCAGAGCATAGGTCTTTGCAAACATTTTCAGTCATAACTTCAAGGGGTAAGAAGACATGGGAACATGGCCCCATAAGCATTCCTGCTCTGGGACCTCCACAGAAGACTAAACCTATGAAACAGAAACATTTTCAAGGGTACCCTTGAATCTTAACGGGTACCCTTTAGTAGGTAATAGAAAAAAATGGCATTTTTTTAAGTAGGAGAATACTATGATCAGAAATGAATATTGCTGAAAATAATTTGGAAGCAGTTTCAAAGTTATATGAGAAAAAAATAGATAAATTATTTAAATAGAGTTGAAAGGCAAAGTCTAAATAAATTTAGAGTCAGGATTAGGATATACAAGGCACTATGAATTAAATGGGGGAGAGATAGTCATGAAAGAAAAAATAACTAAGCTTTCAAATCTCGGTGGATGAGAGTGTTGAGTTTATAGACAGAGAAATACAGAAAAATGAATTTGAGGTGGAAACAGTCAAAAGTGCATATTTCCAAGAGGGACTATACATAAATATGCCCAGAAGACAAATTAAACCAGAGATTCAGTTGTACAGATTTGGTTTACTTGCTCAAGATAAAATCACCCATTGCTAAAGATACATTTGATAGAGGGGTTGTGGTAGAATTGGGGGTGGGGGTTGTCACCCCCAGTACTGGTGGGGCTGCATTGGAATGGCAGCTACTGTTCATTGGTGGGTGCAGACTTGTAGAAGGGAGGTTAACCCTTCTTGAGAGAGTAGAGGAGGTCTTGGAGCCTGGGGAAGCAAGTTAGACAGACTTGTAACTTGTATAGGCTGACTTGGAACTTCAGTACTTGAGGAACTTGGTTTAACTTTGAAACTGAGATGCTTAGAAGTTCTGGAGAACTGAAGAGAATTTTCTGTTTTGCTGTTTTCATCATGAGATATCTGAAGTGCTTGCTGCTGCTATATCTTGCTGATTTGGGGGCCACTTTGGAGTTGGAACTGAAAGAATGCCGGAGTTGTGCCTTTTGGAGATGAGTTGAGTTTTCCTCATTGGATTTGAAGTTCCTGCTTTTGAAGAAAGATCAACAGCACCATTTTAGCTTCTTCTGGATTGAAGTGCATGGCTGTGTCTTTGCAAGAAGGAACAATGAAATCATCTTGGCTTCTTCATGCAACTTGAAGGTGGGGCAGTTCCATTTGAGGAAGTACATGGCTGAAGGCCACATGTAGCCTTTTGAACTAGAGACTGGACTGGTTGGTAAGACTACCAAAGGGGTTCCCTGTACCCCTCAGTGACTTTTGTTTATTTTGTCTTTTAAAAAGCAAATATGTTGTTGCTTCCTCCTTAAGGTTCATGTGGTCTTACTACTGCTTACATGGGCTGGGATGTACCTAAAACCTAAGGAGTAGCTAAGTGTAAAGGGTCAGCTGCTTCCATTTGTAAGTTTTCTTTAGCACCTCATTTTGCTGATTTTCTCTCCTGATACCACAGTGAGTTAGGTCAAAAATTTAAATTTTGGAAAGAAGCAGTATATGGCTACTATTTATTTTAAAATAATTCTACTAACAAATCTTTCCTCCATAATAAACATCTAAATGATACTGATTTATTTATATTAACAGAGAAAAGATGTAAATGAAACTAACAAGCTAATTTAATTCAGGGAGTTTTATTTTGGTGTTACCCAGACTTAAGAATAATTTAGAAAACAAAGTCAAAAATTCCCCCAGGTTTAAAGTATTGACCCCCATTATACATACTTATGTCAGCAAATCATTTCACATCTCTGAGTCAGTCTGTTAAGAGTGGGTAGATTAATGAGGGAAACTTCTACAGAATTTTCTTTTATTTTAAATCAAGAACACATAAAGAATTGCATAATAGGTATTCTAGCAATTTGAACCAAAAAGTTCAATGTTTACAGGCCTCAGGCAAATGTTCAATGCTTTCCAAAAGTATTAAGCACTCAGTTGAGAAGAAAATTCACTCTCTATTGGAGCCTACTAAATCAACACCTGTCATATTAAATCCCTCATCTATTTCCACTGCTTAGAAAATGCAGAGGCCACTCAATATGAAATTTTAATGTAAACACTATATACACACATATGTGTGCACATGCTGGAATTTTGCAAGTAAACATCACTGAATACTTGGTTACCAATCTGCTTTATTTTTGTAATTTAGGCTTCTTTTAAATGTGAAAATTTAAAAACATTTTATCATTGAAAATGGAAGATCTAAGAGATTATTTACACCAAAATATATGTCAGAAAACTCCTGGAACCATGAAAGAAACCTGGCTCATTCCACACATATTTATTCATTATATTTTCAAAACTTGTGGTTACTTACATAAAATATACACTAAAATATCATATACTAAATTACAACATACTATGATTCATTACATATTTTATTGGTATAATATTACATTATAAAAGTGTGTAAGATTCAGGTGCATCACTGAAAATATTACACTAAGTTCAGCACTTAAATTTCACTTCATCCTTCATTATACAATTATCCCATTTTTCTCAATTTATCTACACCTCTTCCCCCTTCCCTTCTGGTAACCACTAATTAATTGGTTTTCTAATCCAAAAATTGATTATTTTGTTTTATCTAGTTCAAGTTTGTTTGTTTTCTTTAGATAACACATATGAGTGGAATCATATGATATTCGTCTTTCTCCATCTGTCTTATCTTGTTAAGTATATATAATACTGTCTAAATTCATTCACACATTTGCAAATTACAGGATTTCATCTTTTTTTGTAGCCAAATAGTACTCCATTGTATATATATGCCACAGCTTTGTCATCAGTCATTATACCGTTTCTCCTTTTTGACTTTCATAAATAATGCTGCAATAAATGTGAAGATATATGTGTCTTCTCAAAGTAGTACTTTTGCATTTTGAGTCAGAAATGTGTCAATTAGATGATAGGAAATTTATATTTTTAACTATTTCAGGAATCTCTATAATGCTGTTCATAATAGTTGAATCAATTTATAGTCCCACCAATAACATACAATTGTTCCCTTTCCTCCATCTCCTCTCCAACACATGTGTTTTATTAGGGCTACCCAATTAGAATGGATCATCTTTAGTTTCTTTTCCTAGCACAGAAATGCTCATAATTCTATAAATGCCACACCCATAATTATTTTTATAACATTCCAAGTTAATGCATATTTCCACTGCGTTAAGAATTAGAAATGCATTAGCAGAATACTAGACCTGAATTTGAGATGATCAACTATTTTTTTCAATGGTTGAATCTTTTAATGGTTGGATTTTGTTTTCTGTGTTTCTTGATATTTTCAAAAGAATCACATAGAACTAGCTCCATATCTCTTGGAGATCCTGGGAAGATTCTGTAGGCAAAGCATAAACTACTATGCCTCAATCAGAAGAAAAGGGCTTTGTATAGTAGAGTACTGTTATCATTTCCCTTAGAGTACAAAAAGATGGTGTCTGATAAGTTATCAATCCCAAGGGAGTCAGTCTTTTCCATTTTCTATTCAAAAGATGAATGAATTATGTTTAAGTCAAAGGCACAGATAAGTTCTATCAGTAAGTACTACTTTGAAATACTGCCCTTAGTGATCATATAATTGTAATTTGGTGCATTTACCCATTGTAAAGCTAACACTAGCAAAATTCCATATCAACGTACAATCACTCTTTTACCAGTATGCAAATTCACATACAACACAGTGAAATTATATTTGGAAAATAGTTTTCCTGCATAACTAATCTGCTTCACTTTCAGTGTGGCTTGTAGGAAAACAGCATTTTCTATTTTCCTCTGCAGGGTAAGAAATACAGCTTTTAATATTAAATCTGACAAGAGTGTGAGAGGTTAGAAGTGGCAACGCTGGACTCTCTCCTCTTTCTCAGTCACGTACTACACAGTAAGCTAATCTCAGCATAACAAAACATACATCAAAGCAAGGAACTGTATACATAAAAATAAATGAGCTATGGAGGGAACCTCTTGTGCAAAATACATGATTTTCACATGATCCCTGCAAAGCCTAGTGATAATTAAAGAAAAATAGACATCTCAGCATAATCAGGAAAAAAAGTTGAATGGTGACAATCCCCCTCCAGTAATAGTCACAAATGTCAGGAATACTAATACAAAAGATATAAAATGCAGGAACCTCTGGATTTTCTTTGGTTTTGGTTTATCTGCTTCTTGGTTTAAGAGATTATAATATTGATGACCTGTACCATAATGTGATGGGAAAAAAGATGCTACTTTTATGACTCCTAGATAACATCTTATATTTGGATTAGAAAGTAAAAAACATTGTTTTGTTGCCTGATGGTAACTGATGATATAAAGAGTAAATATTGAAGAAAACGAGAAAGCTAGGGAGAGGGGGGAAAAGACAAATATCAAGATCATTATTTAGACATGTTCCTGAGACTATAAAGATATCTACTCATGGAACATCTTATTTCAGTCACAACATGCATTCTTTACAATAAAATATATCTTGATGTTCACTTACTCTCTTTCAAAATTTAGAGTCAAAGAAAGATTCACTAACTTTGTGTTGACTTGCTATTCAAAATCTAATAGATCCTAGAGATGTCTGCACAATAAATCACTTGGTGAAAACAACTAGGCACCACCAAAAACTACTGCATTCAAGAAGTTTTAAGTTCTTTATATCTTTGCCTTAAATCGCTTGAAAAACTATTCAAAGTCCTAAGGGTCAGGTTTCAACTTGGACTTGAGTATATGCAGTTCCATAAAGTCCCACAGGTGATGGTAGTGCTGGTAGGCTGCAGATGACATTGAGTAATACTATTCTAGTCCACATCCATGCACAGATAGGTTAAATGAATAACCTGTGTTACATTATAATTTTTAAACTCAGGTAGAGGTAGTCTGATTCAGCATATAAAGTTGAAGTAAAACTTTCCCCTTATACAAGTATCAGAGGCAACTAAAAATCACAAAAGTATTTATTTTTCAGATCCACATTTATAACCATTGTCTTTGCCTGGTAAGATGTTAGAAGGTAGGTAACTGAACTGAATACAAAGATTCCCTTTTTAAAAAGTCAAAAAAAAATTATTACATAAAATGTTAGTTCTAAGGTCATCGATGACCATTGCTGTATCTCTATATCTACCCTTAAATAGGGTCCTTCTTAAAAAAAAAAGTAGAATGAGGAGGTCAAGAGTATGGCACAATCAAGAGATCACAAATCTAACCTAAGTATTGTTATGATTTTTAAGAGGTTATTCTGAAATCACTATGTGAATGTTGACATTTACCCACTACTGTAGTCTGTATTCAATCAGGAGGTAGGAATTCCATTTTTGTTTTAAAAGGGGGCATTTAATATAGTGAGTTGTTATCTGTATAAGAATTTAACTATGAGATATAAAGAAACTCTACATGAGACCCTAGAGTTTAGGTAAAATAGCCAAGGAAGGACAAATTAGTCCTCTTTCCTTTGAGAAGGTGTGGTTCAGCCACAAGACAGCAGAAAATGCCACTAGTTTGCCCAGGCCAGAGCTGCTCTGGAACTGTTTGCAAGCACCACAGCATTAGCTGGAATGCAATGATTCAGCAATTGAATTGAGCATGCAGTGGAGTCTGGGTGTCAAAAAGGAAGGAGACCTACAGAGTGTGCAGAGCACACAGGGAGTGGACACAAGCAGAACTTCCGAGGCTTGCAAAGGAGTCCAGGTGCTGGGAGATTGGACAAGAGGAAAAGAGGAACGCAGAGTTCACACTGGGCAGAAGCCTTGGTTTCAGATACTGAAGACAATGAAATGCTCCTGGCCAACACTATGAGGTTCCACAGGAGCACTTTCTGGTCTGTGATGGGGCAGCCCTTACCAAATATTCTTACACTCACTCTCTTGCTCTTCACCATTGCTTATTTGTGAAGGAACAATGCACACAAACACACACACACACACACACACACACACACACACACCACAATGCCACTTACTCTTCCTAATTCAAATATAAAAGGTAATCAGGGAATCATAAAAACATCTCCTTTCCTAATAACATTTTAGCATCTGTCAGTGTTGTAACCTTTTAAACCAAATGACTTATAAACAAAATCAGGAAAAGCTTAGTGATGCATAAATTTTCCCCTGCATACCATTAGCATGCTGGACATTAAGACCATTAATTTGAAGATGCTTGAGTGTTGTCATTCAACTCAATTACTGATACCAAATCGCTTTTCTCCATTTCCTGAATTTCTTTTACTTTGATGTTTTATTTCCTTCCTTCCAATTTTTGGGATTAAATATACCATTTCTAAACTTCTTTAGGGGCAAATGTGAAAGTCTAGATCACTATCTTTAACTTCTTTTCTAAAACACATTATCTAAGGCACACATTTTCCTTGAAATACCACTCTTTCCTTTGAGACTAGGTCTCGCTATTCTTGCCTGTGGAACCACAGGTTCACGTTGCCCGGAGTACCACAGACTCAAGCAATCTCCAGCCTCAGCTTCCCAGATAGCTGGGATTACAGGCACGTGCCACCACACGTGCTATATTTTTTTGGAACTAGGTCTCGCTATATGCCCCTGGGGGGACTCGAACTGCAACCCCTGGCCCCAGCTGCAGCTTCGTAGGCTGCTGTTTACAGGCATGAAGTACCACTTTTGCCAAAACTCATATATTCTAGTAGGTTTTATCTGTTTTTATTCAAATTCATAGTTTCTACTTTCCCTTGTAATTTCCCTTTTCACTCATGATTTTTAAGTAGTATATGAAGTTTCCAAATAATTGATTTTTCATACATATATATTTACTTATTTCTAATTTATTTTGACTTTTTCAGAGTACACACTGTGAGAGATTTCAGAGTTTTTTTTTTAATTTATTGAGAATTTTATGGCCAAGCAGATGGTCTCTCTTGGTTAATGTTTCATGTACAATTGAAAGTAATGTGCAGTTGCTGGTTGTAGTGTTTATAAATGTTAATTAGATTAAATTGGTTGATAGTGTCATGGAAGTAGTCTACCTAGCTCCTGACATTTCTTTCTATTATTGGTGTTATTAAAGATAGAGCAACATTGAAATTATCAATTTTAATTATGGATTTAATTATTTCCCCATTCAAGTTTGCCAGAATTTGCTTCATATATTCCAAAGCTTGGATGTGTGTTTATCAGTGGATGTGTGCATACACATTTAATCATGTAATGGTTTGTGATTAATTTACTCTTATCATTGGAAAGCCTTTGATAATATTTTTTAAAGTCAATTTTGTCTAATATTAATATAGGAACTTTAACATTCTTATTATTAGATTGCTATTGCTGGATCATAAGAGCATTTCTTTTCCCTTTCCTTTACTTTTAAGTCATCTGTGTCTTTATAATTTAATTGCATTTTATGTAGAGAGAATGTAATTGGAATTTTGTTTATTCATTAAAAGAATCAATGCCTTATAAATGGCATGTTTAATTCATTTACATTTAATATAATTGTTGAGATAGTTGGATTTGTTTATATTTATAATCATTTTCTAGTTATTTCTTAATTGCTTTGCTTTGATTTGTTTTCCTTTTACCCATTTTGAGTATTTCTTGGTATCAAGTGGTATCTCCTCTTTGGTTTTCTTTTAATTATCTTTTATGAGATGATCTATTGGACAAATATACATCTTTAGCTTATCATGGTCTCCAAGCTTTTTTTTTTTGTTATTATTGTTATAAATTTTACTTTTCCCTAATGAGAAACTCCACATGCATTGCTATAGTTTTCTTTTAATTAAGTCTTTCAAAATAATTTAGAAAGATAAAGCTACAATAAAGAGTATTATATTTACCAATAATTTTTAGCACTTACATAGCTCTCCCTTAGTCTAGGTCTGTCTAATTTAGTCCTACTTCTTTAGCATAGTCTAAATTCTTTAGAAAATTCTCAGTGTTCTTTACGTGATCATTCTATGCTGACTGACCAGTCTCAAGGTTCTCAAAACCTTGTTCCAACTCTGGTAATTATTCAGTTTGAAGATCGCTGATGATGGATATTCTTCATTTTGTATAATTTGCATGGTCTTCTGTAATCTTACACTTTGCATATACAGCTTAGTGCTAGAGACTCAAGAAGTTCTCTGTGCAGAGTTCTCAAGGGGAACTCTATGCAGAGCTCTCTTTAACCATAGTTTAAACAAAAACTGAAGGCAAACTCTACTTCTTCCACAAAGAAAAAAAATAGATATAAAAAATAGATATATTTAAATCCAACTAATCCCTAATACACACACACACACACACACCATATCTCTTCAGCACTTCATCGTTAAGTTTTATAACACCATATATAGAAACAGATCTATGAGTTAGGAGGACATGGCAGTGATCTGGGTAATATGTGGCAATATCTGAAAGTAAGTGACAGTATAGAGATGAAAAGTGGTTAATTAAAAAAGCGATGAAAATATGACAGAATGGATGTGTTTATGGCCTCAGCATGGATTATAGGAGGTGAATTATGAGTGATTCCTAGATACTTGGCTGATTTAACTCATAATTTGTTTAGTTGTTTACTAGGGGAAAGTGTCATGGGAGATGCAAATTTAGCTTATAGAAAATATGGGTTTGATTTTGGAGAATTTAACTTTAACAAATCAAATATACATTTAAATGGAAATACATATACATTTATAAGTGGATATTTTAGTCTAGAGTACAGAAGAAAAGTTGGAGTCAGAAATAAAATTTGGCATTTATCAATGTGTATATAATAGTTTTGGACTTGGCAGCAGAATGAGATGATTTAAAATTCATACATGTAAACCAAAAAGAGGTCTGGAGCTGAGTCCTAGGTCACAACCAGATTTAGGTACAAAGCAGAAAAGAGGGAACAGAAAACAATGATAAGGAGCGGCCAATTATGTAAGAGGAAACTAACAGAACAGTGTTTTGGAAAAGCTCTGAAAAAAGGTGTTTCAAAAGAAAGAGTAAATGTGCCAGATACTACCAATAGAATGACTATTTTAAGGTACACTGGTCATTAGACCTGATAACTTAGAATTTACAAATAACAATAAAAAGATCTGTTCCCGTGAAATGAGTTGATGTGTCTAACTAGCAAGAATTCAGAAGGACATGCAAACAGAAGATTTAGAGTTCTAAAATGATCTAAAATTTTTAGATTGTCTAAAATGACAATTTTTCAAAGAAGTTTGACTATAGGGAGAAGCAAAGAAATAGAACAGGAGCTGAAAGTATTGGAAACAGTGTTCTGGGATAAATAAGTTTAAAGGCATGGGAGGTAGAGAAAAGATGAAATAAATTTAGGCAGTATTTTAATCAATATGTAGGAAGAAGGAAATAGATATAATGATACAAGTGATGGTGAAGTTTGCATAAGTTTGATAATCAACAGAGCTTTTACAATGCTAAGGGGAAAGAAGTGATCAAATGAAAAGTGACTTGTGGCTTCCAGGTAAAAGAAAGTGACTCTAGCTGAACATGACCTGTAAAGACTCAAACATGAAATATTACTACCTTTAACGTCGTCATGATATTGGCATATGACAGGATTTCCAAAGTTCTTTTCCGATTTTGAAATGAATCAAAGTAACTTGAAATAAGAATTTTAAAACTTAAAAATAGAAATAATACTCTAAGTACTGTTATAGAGAATTATGTGGAAAATGCAATTTTATATTTATGGAAAGTGTCTTTATATTTTATGGGAAATGTAATTAATGGAACCTAAGTTGCTTTAAAAATCATTACAGATCAGCATATCCATAGTCAACTCCATAGTCTCCATAGTCTCCATTGACTCCATAGTCAACTTGTAATGGAACACTTTGTTTCATTTTAAGAAATACAAATAGTTTGAAAATGGTTGGGACCATTTTTCATTACTTAATAGGTTGATGGAGAACAAGGAAGTGAATATAGTCTCCAACCACCTCAGCATATGATTTCTGAAGCTGAATTCAAGAACTAAAATAACATTTTAATTAGATATCTAGGTATTTTCCTGTCAGTAGTGAAATCAAAACAAATAAGATTTTTAAAGTTACATTGCAAAGCAGTAGAAATGAATAATCGGGCAACATAAACAATAATGCAATTTTTTCCCACCAGGCTGTGATGCAGTCTCCCTTATCTATACCTCATGCTCCTTCCAGCTAGTTTTCTGATCTTGAAGACATATAGAGTCTTCTCTATGTGTTCTTATCACCAAATAATTTCGGTATCATTCCACCAAAATTTTCTCAAACAAGTTAATAGCTATTGTAGAGGCACCACATATCACTCACACTACATTCTGTCACTCATCCATTTTAATCTTCCCACTGTTACTGAAAAAGCAATGATGGTACTTTTCTAATGATCATTATCTCTGTGGGACTAAATTCCCATGTGTACCTCCAAATTGACCTTTGCCCCCCAAGAATTCTTTTATTTCAAGCTATAATTACTGATAGCTACAATTAGATCTGTCATTTTAGCCAAATGATTACCTAAATCTTTCTTTAATCTCATATAGTACATGTTCATATTTACATGATACCAATGATTCAAAGCTTTCCTTAAAACTTAGGGTATTGATAGAACATTTCTGGTAGTAAAATTACAACTTCTTCTACATATAAATATTTTCCATCAGAATCTAACACCTCAATGATACTGATATTTACTGACATGGAAACTTATCAAAAATTTCAAGATATGATTATACAATGGTTAATTGAAATTTAATACTAAATTCCAGTTTATAAATCCTGATTAACATCAAAGGCCAAGGTTCTAGGACTATTTTCAGAAAGAAAATGGCCAAAAGCTCACTAAAGTAGCTTAGAAGTCTTAGGAAAATAGACATTTAAATTTGTGTAGTAATAATTTATTTTGTTTCAGAACTTTAAGTGATGAAATTAAGTAGTATAAACACATGTTGATATAAAATGATGTACAACAAAAAATATATGATATTATAGTGCAATATAACTTAAATTAAAATTAAGTTAATTATAATCAGTGGTAGAAATTTCAAAAAGATCTCTCTTTTCAAAATAAGGAATAATTTTGGAACCTATATGGACACAAATAGATACACTTGTACTTCAGTTATAGGAAGAATATAATCTATTTAATGCCTTCATAGAGCATACTTGATACAGTTTTTAAAAGAAATTAAATTATGAATGTCTATATAAAAAAGAATTTTGCAGTGAATGGTAGGGAGAAAAAAAGAATAATCACTAAATTCCTTTCCAACTCTGTAAATCTAAGAAAGGTAGACTCCCTTTGCATCTTATCTAAAAAGGTTTATGAGTGAAAAAAACTGAAGAGTCATGTTATAAAACTGTAAGTATTCTGCCTGCCTGGACTATGAAGGAAATTATAACACAATTCCAGGACAGCATCCATGTCAAAGCCCACAGCAGTGGTAATAACTTTTTCTTATCTTAGTACTTCTCATTGTAGCTCTTTTCTTGATTTTTCTTTAGATGTGTTTATAATAGTGTATACTTTTTCACATTTTTTACATACATACACGCCAGCATCATATCTACTTGTCTCTGTACTAAACTTAAGTAGGCACCAAGTAGATGTTAATTTGATTCCTTTTTAAATGACTTATCTCTAGTGATAATTTAGTACTTTTTTTCATCATCTCATCCACTGAAACCAATATCTCATCTAATTCAAGATAGTCAGACATTATCATTATGATTATGAATGTGTAATGATTATTCTAAATGTATAAATGCATACCACCAAAGGACATGGATCTTATCTTAACTCAGGCTCTCTCGTTGCAGATATTAACTTCATAGTAAAGTTATCCATAATTATCTGAGGAAAATTTTGGGGCCCCTCAATATTTTTGGAACCTTTATTTTGAAATGATTTCTAACACTACAAGAGCTTGCAGTAAATAATAGGTATTCAAGAAGGACCAATACCGTCTTTCACATACACAGCTTGACTTTTATCAGTGGGAAGTGATTCTTATCAAAGAATAACTGAGAGTCTTTACTTCTCGGTGAGTGTTAGATGGGTGAATATTATAATTCTAGTTCCACCATACAGTTTGGTATGGATAATGCTATTCCTCAGATTCATGAAAATAATACCAGTTATCAATCTTTCCTACCCCGATGCCTATGATTAATATTCCAAATATGAAAGTCTTTTTGAGTTCATAGTTCTCTCTTCCCCATGTGAAAGTATAGCTTTTGTAAATACACTTGACAGATTATTGGCAACATATCATCTATATTGTCTTTATCAACAAATAATTTTTCATTACTGTCAATAAGATCCCATTAATATAATATTATTTTCTTGAAGTTAAATTTACCAAAGTAAAATAAAGACAATTTTACTGGCCCATTTATTTCCACTATGAAAAGTGAAATCTTGATCTGCATGAATTAAATCGTCATTTGTGGACCAGGAGATACATAATGAGGACGCTGGATAATATATAGGAAACTAATTGAAAATAAACCAATGCATTTAAAACACATTAAAGTAAAAATTTGGATACTCTTAATCAAAAAATATATGAAAGAGTTATGAAGTAATTTTCTGCTATGGTTAAGAGGACAGCTCTTAACACTAGGTAAAAATTCCCTATTTCTTGAAAATTATATAATTCTGAGCAATTTTATTTATTTGAGGCTTAGTTGCTTCAAATATTCACATGAAAAATAAAATTAGACATTAGGTAATTACAGGTATTAAATGAAACAATACAAATGTATTATAATATGAATTTATATATTCTATATATATATGCTATATGTATATGTGTATGTATATATATATATATATATATAGCACTAATCATAGAATCTGCAAATAGTAGCCTCTAACTAACTGCAACTACTATCACTTTTGATATCATCTTAAAAAATCACAGTGTTCTTGGGAAAATGAGCAAAACTATCTATCTGGTTATGAATACAACTTCTGATTTAGGTGACTTAGATAAGCTGATATGATTTTGCTTACCTAAATACAGCATCTATATTTCATTTTATTGTCATAGCTAATGGCCTAGTTTAGTGAACTATTTCAAAAACAATTACTCAGCTCCCCTCTTGAATTCACAGGACGCAAGTCAATTACAAGGTCATGGTAATAGACACCTATAGAGTTCAACCTGAATTTCACATTACAAAAATAGTGAAGCAACTTTTTACTTATTTTACCTACAGAGTAAATATTATAATACCCTAAGGAGCAAAAGGAGGAGAAAAAATACCCTTTTGTGCTGTTATTACTAGTAACCCTAAATTCAGACTTAAAGAAAGACTGGATTTTTTAAAAAATATAAAAATAAAACCAGCTAAAAAGACTTTAGGGGATATACAGCAAAATTTTACATGGAATATTTAATCCCATAATACATAAATCATCAAACTAAAACCCAAATTGTAAGTTGACTCAGAGGAAGTTACAAAGGTTAAAGCTGAAACAAGTAATAAATGAGGAAAGCATCCTCATTGACTTGAGGGGAGGTGTTGTATGAGAACAGAGGTTTTCTACAGTACTGATTTATTAGTACTCTCAAGCAAAAAACTAGAATCTTGTTAATTCATGCTGTTTCTATTTGCATGAATGGGGTGTGTGTGTGTGTGTGTGTGTGTGTGTGTGTGTGTGTGTGTGTGTGTATTTAACTCCTGGTCACAAATTTGCAATCAAAAAGTAAAAATAATTCTTTTCATAAGTAATAGAGAATCGTGGGAATTTTACAAGTAACAGTACCCAATTTTGATTCTTCTAGGGAATGTTACTGAGTACCTGTCTCAGATTCTATAGACTGAAACAGGAAAATGCTTTTCATGCCCAAATTAGAGGGTCTGCCATCTATCCTTGTCACCCACTTAAAATTTGAAAATTATTTTTTTACTTACTTACCACCCGAACTTCAGTTAACAATTTGTCCAGTCTTGTCAATTTTACCTCCAATAAATCTCTTATATTGATCGCCTCTAATTCAGTCTAGCTGTAAAAATAAAAGTACAAATAACACGACCTTTTAGCTGTTATTGACATGGTCATCTACCTAGTTTGCTTCATATTGTTTCCCTTTCTTCAATCCATAATTCTCACAAACACAAGATTATTCTACCAAAAATATCCCATTAGCCATCGCACTTATTTGATCCAACATCTAAAGATTCTAAGGTAAAATAGATTTTAATCACTATATTAAACCCAGAAGAATGTGAAATAGATTGCTTTTACATTACTTAATTCAGATATCATTTTGTGAAAAAAAAACTATAAATGCTAAAATATTTATTAATATTTAAGATTCTAAATTGAATGTATAGGGATGTGATAATTAGCTTATTGTGACATCACTGAACTAGAGCTAATTAACTCAGTCTGCATCAAAAGACTTTGGATATTCTTTTGATATTGGGAACACAGGTAAAGGTGGAGACAAAAAAATGTTTTTTAAATAAAATAAATTGATTTCTGCAAATTAATATCACATCAAAAAAGCAGAACCTTGATTTGTCAGCATAGATGTTAACGCTGCCCTTCAAGTTCCACCACTCCCTAAATGTCTGCCTCTTACATTCTTTCTAGCCAATACCATGGTTACTTTAAATATTCTCCAGATATATACTCAAAAGTAGTCACAAAATCTTCACTATCGTCTATCATATAAGTTAATTTTTTATCCCGCATCCTGGTTTTGCCTGCATAGTTATTCTCTGTCTTACTCAACAATGAAATTTCTACTGCTATTTTTTTTTTGACATCTGAAAGGTTTTCACAAAGAATTAGAAAACATAAGACAGAATAGAAGGAAATAAAGAGGTTAGTAAACTCACATGAATGCTTTGGGAAAGTAATCAAGTAATCTGGATAAAATAGAAAGGCAGCAAAAATAACGATGATCAAATAGTCTAGTAGAATACATCATCATAAGCTTCTTTTGCGGTGCTCAGCTTGAATTATTGAAAAAGATGCTTTTTCTAAAAATTATGTCATAAAGATGTGTAAGTTCAAATTACACACAGTAATCTTCCTGGAGGCATGAAGCTAGTCCTCATAAATGAGAGAGGATGGCATTAAGCAGAGAAACTGAGGCAAGAAATAAACCTCCCAACCCCCATACAAAACAGTGCTTTAGCTTTTTCAATCAGCAACCCCACACATGAACCAGATGATCCATTAATTTGTGTAATAAAAAATACTTTCAGATTTATTTTATCTTAGTTTGAATTCTTTTTCCCAGCTCTTATAAGTTGAAATAATACTGATTAATAAATTAATAAAAAATACTTTAGTAGCTTGTGTTAGTAGGCTTATTTATATGTTGGAGCTAGTATGGGAAATTCTGAATGAATGTTTTTATCACTGGACCATATTCCACTATTAGTGTCATTTCTCTGAGAGTGGATTTATAAGTGAATGCTTAAGTAAAGTTATAAAGAAAATGTGGTGTAGTTGTTACAGTCTTAAACTATTATTTAGTAAGAGTTCACTTATTCGTTACACCATACTACAAATTTATTCAGCTATCAAAATCTTATTTTGTTGAGTCTAAAATATTCTAATAATAGTACATATTGCACTGTTCTGTGAGAAACAAATAATATATTAGATTAAAATGTACCCAGAATAAATATACAATAAATATTCATTACTGCTAATATTGCTATTATTTCCAGTTTAATTTAAATGCTTAACTGATAATCATCATGGAAAAATAAACCAATAATAGCACCAATTACAAGCATTTATGTTGCAGATAGTGAGTAGCTGTTTAACAATGACTGGCTAATTGGAGAGACGAAAATACTAAATAACAAAATTTCAAGGAAAATCATGACTTATGCAAATACAAAATGAAGACATCAAGCTTATCACATTGATTAAGAAAGGAGGTTATAAGACAAAATGATTCAAAGGAGAATGCAAAGAAACACACATGCTGAAAAAAAGCTGAAAAAATTGTTAAATGGTGCAATAATTTTTAGTATATTGCAAACAGTAAAATTACTGCATTTCTACAAGATAAAATTTAACTAAGAATAAGAATCATTTTCACTATCAGTTTCTACACTTTAAGAAAAGAATAGAATATTCCAATTATAATAAAAAAGGGGTAGATACAACTAGATAATCTCTAAGAGATTCCTGAGATAATAACCAAAATTTTACTCAGAAGACACACAATGATCTTTTGTTCATTTTAAATTGTCACAGCTTTTTTCAAAGTATTGCTAAAACAAAATTCACTTTATTAGTACCTAAAGAATTACTTACAGAACAACCATAATCATCTTGGTATTTTTTACCTCTCATTTTATAATACTAGATTTCCAGAAGCTGCTACTTGGCTGATTCACCCCTTCACATCACTATGGATAAAAATGGTGAGTCTTGTCTATTTCAATTCCAAAGGAGTCATAGGAATTAGGATGGATCTGGGAATAGAAGAAGTAGAGTGTGATGGAGACTGTACAGCAAGAAAGGAAGTTATATACAAGTTAAAATTTCACCAACTTCATACTCTGGCTAATGATTTCCTCTAAATTTCTAACAAAATTGTTGTTTACATAGGCAATTTCTAAATTGTGCAAAATAGTTCTTCCCTTTGCCCTGATATTTCTTTCTATATGATTTTCTAGAAAGTTCTGTCTTTCCTGTATGATTTTCTAGAAAGTTCATGCCCAGTCTTTTATAGGCATGTAAGCTGTTTATTGACTGAATATATGAGTTTGCTATTAAGTAGAGAGTCATACCAATGGCTTCCAACATCTTTGCTTTATGTTTATCTTCAATTACAGCTGACTAGAAGCACCACTCATATTCCTGTATTTGTTTTTTGTGGTTCCCCACCCCCAAGAAAAGTTTGCTAGAATTTAGCTCTCTTTCGATCAAATTTACCAAAATGGCTATTTCTTTTCTATGTCTGCCTTTGTGTGCTCACAGCAATTGCTTAGCATCTTGTAAATTTGCCAAAAACCTTAATTGCATTTACAAAAACAAGCAAATTAAATGCAAAAATGAGTATACCAAAAATAGATGTTTAGGAACAGAGGGAAAAATAAAACAAAGTAGGATAAAGAGAGGGACATTTATGACTCACTGTTTTTTCTTTAATTTTCAATTATTACTTATTGTAATCTAGGCAAAAGACTTTAGTTGTATGAAAAAGAATTTTAAAAATAATATCACATTCTTAAAATTAGTACCTTTAAAGTAATTATCTAGCTGATTTAAATCATAAAGCCTTAGTGCTCATACCAAAGCATTTAACAAGGTAGTTTATTTGCTTATGGAGAACAAAAAAAAAGTCTTAAAATACTTTTTAATAAGTTAAAAAAATAAACATTTTAAACAGGTAAACTTTCCCTCGATTTTTCCTTGTTTTCTCCCTTTGCATTTCACATTGTTTTATTATTAATTACATACTATCATTTTTGATGTGTAAAGGAAGAGCATTTACAAAGAATGAGGAGACGACTTTATAACAAAACAATATTATGTTTAAAAAGTCACTAGAAATCATCTTTTGATTAGAATCATCCTTTTTTATTCAATAGAACAATATTGTATCACAGTGGAGACAGATCCTACATGATTCATGACAGTAAAATAACTATTTTATAATATAACATCCAGAATAAAACAGCAGAGAAATGAAAAAATACTAAGCCTCCACTCTCCATGCTGACAAAATTTATTTGTGCCAATTCAAGCATCTTAAGAACGACTTCAAAAGCTTAACATCCTAATGAAAACTAATATAACTTGGATATAAAGTTACAGTCATATTTTTGCCATCTTGAGATCTAAGGGAATTTTGCTCAAAATATTCTTCAAAAAGTTCACACTAAAAAAAATCTTAATAGCATTTTTTATTGTAAGTCAAACTGTATCTGTTTTCATAATTTAAGCTAAATAACTCTGACTATTCTCAAGTTTATTCATGATTAATCATTAACCATCTCTTATTTTATAGTTCAGAGTTAAACCCTTAAAGATTTCCATGTTTGTAGTAAGTTCGCTTTTTAGTTCTTATTGTTGGAAGTTCTTAAAATGGCCAATTACTGAATCAGTTAAAAAAAATTCACACACGGGTTAAGATTCTCTGTATTGAAATTCACATGAGAATTAACTCAAACTATATTAACAGGAACAACATGGGTAAAATTCCATGCACAGTTTTATCCACCATTCAATTTTTATGTGGTACTCAGCAGCAAAGATAGTTTACAATAATTCTAACCTCTATATAGTCATAACTTCCTACAGTGAACTGGGACTTACTTGTGTGATGACTGGATTACTAGAAAATAGCTATGTAACAGTTCTAAGACAATTCATAAAATACAGTTTTTTCCACTTTGACCTCATACATAACTCATGCTGGTTGATGCTTATTACCCTATTTTTAGGAAGCTCAAGCAATTGTGTGCATAAACTAACATAAAATGATATTTTGATAACTATCAGTGTCACCTTATTACCCTCCTAGAAGATAAATCCTCTAGCCTCAGTCAAGCCTTCAGACAATAATACTGGCCAATATATAACTATATCTGCAAGTTCATGAGAAGTCCACTAACAAAAACAACTCAGGAAAGCTCCTCTCTAATTCTTTACACACAGGAACTGAGAAATACTAAACAAATAATTATTTCAAGTCAGTTTTCAGATGCTGCCTAACAATGGATAACTAGTAAACTCTAATAGCAATTCAACTCTTCAAACATTTCTTGATTCTCTGTAGTCATGTTGGCTCCAAGGCCAGATCTTAAATAGTTTTAGGATATCTGCTAGTGATTTTAGAGTGGTGACATATGAAATTAGAAGAACATTGAAGATTATAGTAAGGAATTGTGCTTTGGCTGTTAGTGAGATGGGAAGCCTTTGAGCTGAAGAATGATTCCATCTAGCTTATAGTCTAAAATAATACAAATGTCCAAGATAAAGATGATGTACAGGGTGATAGAGATGGTAAGAAGGGAGAGTCATGTGTTCACTATTTGTGAGAGGTGGGACAAGTTACTAAACCCTATGAAAATGTAACATGTTTTCTCTATGTAAACTTAAAACAATACTAATTTCCTTACAGTGTAACATATTATTATAGAAAAGAATAGGACACACACAACTATTACTCACTCCCTATCTCAAGTAGTCACAAACTATGAGTAAATAAATATACGTAGAGAAGAGGGAAAGCAGAATTCTGAAGTTGAAGATCTCCACAAGATAAGGAGAATTTGAGAAATGTTTAGGAAATTTTTTGTGTGTTTTGAAAACTTTCATTAAAATTAATTTAAAAATGGAACATTGCAAGATAGGAAAAATGAGACATCTGAATTAAAAAAAAAATTCCCCACGAGTAAATTTGAAATAAAGGAAAATTGAATTGTTCTACCTTTATATTCATCAAAGTAATATCTATCTAAATTTTAGTAAAAGCTGCTATGCGGATTTAGGGATTGGGATTACAGATAGTTATTGGCATAAGTCAGGATATTAAAATAATACAGACTCAGAGAATATCTAGATAATCAAAATTCCTGGAATGGAGAATAAAAGTTAAAGCCATAAAGATCTCCTGATTTAAATGAGTTTTGGTCTCATCCACAGAATCAGTACTGGGTCCTTAACAAGGCCCTACATCGTTAGCTATGAGGAAGATGACAATAGAGTTCCACACTGAAGTCTCAATGATTTCCATTTTATTTATTTGTGAACATAATGTAATAATAACCTAATAAATAATGAAGTAGTTCAGAAGAGATGAAAAACAATGAATAGGTGAAATAAAGCATTCTAGATAAAGAGCAGTCTACTTTGATCTTCTAATCTACCTGCAGTGTTTCTCATGGATGTGATATGTGGTGAGCAGAATTGGCAAGCACCTGTCCTGTGTCCTTCAAAATATTTAACCTCTACTAATCTTTGACAAAGGGGCAAAAACCATACAATGGAACAAGGACAGTCTCTTCAATAAATAGTCCTGGAAAACAGGTCCACTACATGCAAAAATATGAAACTAGACCACTCCCTCACACTATGTACAAAAAAAATCAACTCAAAATGGATAAAAGACTTGGGTATAAGACCTGAATCCATGAACTACATAGAGGAAAATATGGGCAAAACATTCCAAGATTTACACTTCAGGAACCTCTTTCAGGACACATCTACAGATACTAAAAAAATAAAAAATTAAAAAAAAAACTTTACAGCAAACTAAAAAGCTCTGTACAGCAAAAGAGATGATAAACAAAACAAAAAGAAACCCAACTGATTGGGAAAAAAATCTTCACCCTACACACAACTGATAAGGACCTAATAAAGATCCACAAAAAACTCCCACAACTTAATAAGAATAAGGCAAAAATCCAAGTCAAGAAAAAAAATGGGGAGATCTAAAAAGACACTTCTCCAAAGAGGAAATACAAATGATAATAGGCATATGAAAAAAATGCTCAATATCACTAATAATCAGGGAAATGCAAATGAAAACCACAATGAGTTACCATCTTACACCATATGGGCCATATCAAAAAAACGGCCAACAGGAAGTGCTGGCATGGATGTGGAGAAAAAGAGGAACATTTTTACACTGTTGGTGAGAATGCAAACAGATCCAGCCACTATGGAAAGTTGTGTCAAGAACCCTTAAACTACTGAAAATGGAACTCACATTTGATTCAACAATCCCACTTCTAGGAATCTATCCAAAGATTACAAAAACTCTAATACAAAAAGACAACTGTACCTGGATGTTTACCGCAGCACTATTTGCTTTAGCCAGGATATGGAAGCAACCCAAGTGCCCCAAAATAGACAAATGGCACAGAAATCTGTGACATATGTACAAGATGGAATACTATTCATCAATCAAAAAAGACAAACACGTTATTGTGGCAATATGGATGAAGCTAGATGGAATCATGCACCAGAAATAAGCCAGAAAGAAAAAGAGAAATACTGGATGGTCTCATTTGTATGAGGGACAACGGAAAAACAATCTAACAGGCAAGAAAAATTTAAAACTAATTTTTAGCAAAATTGAAGCATAGAGCAGGAGAGGGGGGAGGGGGAAATCTGGTATAGAAGGGGCAAAAAAGACTAATATGATGGTTCACGGGTGGTAGGTGGTGTAAGAACCCCAGGGTAGATAATGATGTAAAACAAAATAAATAATATAATAAACAAAAATAAATTAAAAATAATAAAAATGTTTTTAAAATACTTAGCCTTTCTTACCTCTCCAAATATAACCACCAACTTCATATAGAAATATATGCAAAAGAGTACAAAGCATAATCCAAAAGCTACTTAATTTATACAAACAAAAGACAACATTAGGAAATAACTCTATAAACCTTTTCTTTTAATTGGGTAAAGAATCTGCAATACAAACAATATAATCCCAAGTCTGAGAAAGAAATTAGTATAACTAATTGAAAATTTTATTTATCATATGCAGTTTGTTAGTGTTTAATTTCCTCTGTTGCTTTATATCCAACACATATAAGTCTGATCCAATCCTACCTTTTATAGAACAACATTGTCTTACATCTGTACTGTAAAGGCTTTTGATTAAAGCTGTGTTTCCACAGTTAAAGATTATAGTATCTGAGACTCTTAATAAAATTAAAATATTGTAATGATGAATCAGTTTACAGCAAATATATAGGACAGGTGGAGATAAGAATAATTCTACTTGAGTTTCTATCTCTTTGAACATATGAAAAACTTCCAAGAAGTGATCTGAGTCATGAAATGCAGACACTAATATTATCATCTCATGCATTTAAAAAATGATTATATAATGAATAAGCTTGCCCTTATTCCTTATTACTTTAATGTTAAATTAGTTTTAGTATATACTTATAATTTGATTTATTGTAACTTGTATACCAATGTGATACATAAAATTAAAACTTCACATTTTAATTTCATTAACAACATATGTTTACATATGACAATATATTACAAAAATAATTTTTCTAACAGCTTCATTCATTCAATTTTACTAAAATAATACATAACAGATTTAATTGTATTATTGAAATCCCTTTCATCTGTGGGAATTTGTACCTTACCCTTAACACTCTTTGAGTGGTAAGGAACAGAAATCCACTATTCCACTATTTCAATAAAGAATGTGATCTATCTTTAATATTTTGAGAAACCTCTATAATATTTTCCACTGGGACTGAACCAGTAGAATACAAGGGTTCCCTTCCCTCCATGTTCTAACCAACACTTGCTCTGTTTAGTGTTTTTGAGATGCTCCATTCTCACAAGTGTGCGGTGGTATCTCACTGTGGCTTTGATCAGCATTTCTCAGATAGGATATGATAGTGAGAATTTTTTCATGGGTCTGATGGTCATCTCTATGTCTTCCTGGGAGAAGTGTTCCGCTATTCTGCTCATTTTTTGATTGGGTATTTGTTTTCTTTTTGATGACTTGTATGGGTTCTTTGTAGATCTTGAATATCAGTCTTTTGTTGGATGACAAAATAGAGTATCTTTCAATTTATTATGTTTGATTAATTGTATAATCTAGTGGAAAACTCTGCCTAAGCAAGTAACTTGCTAACAGCATTGTGGACCAATTTGTTTCCCTCTTCATGCTTTGGATTCTACATTTATTTTTATTTTATTTATTTATTTATTTATTTATTTATTCATTCATTCATTCATTCATTCATTCATTCATTCATTTATTTGAGACTAGGTCTCGCTATTTTTGCCAGTGGAACCCCAGGCTCTCGTTGCCCGGGGTACCACGGACTCAAGCAATCCCCAGTCTCAGCTTCCCAGGTAGCTGGGATTACAGGCATACACCACCACGCCCAGCTATTTTTTTGGAACTGGTCTTGCTACGGGCCCCAGGTGGGACTCGAACCACGATCCCTAGCCCAGGCTGCTTCATAGGCTGAAGCTTACAAGCACGAGCCACTGTGCCCAGCCTGGATTCTACATTTAAATGATAAAGGAAGGGCTCGTTATTCCCTAGAGATAAACTGTTCAATACAGTGGTCACTTACCACATGCACCTCCTTAGCATTTGAAATGTACTGGTCTAAACTGACATGTGCTCTAAGGTCATAAGCACATAAGACTTCAAAAACTTAGCAAAAAAAGTAGAAAGGTAAAATATCATGATAGAAATTGGTATTGGTTATCTTTTAAAATGATAAGAATAGCACACCCAGGAATAAAGAAATTGCATTTGTTTTGTTTCACTTCTTTAATGTGAATACTAGAAAACTTCAAATTAAATATGTAGATAGTTTTTGTTCCTCTCATTATGCTTCATCAGATTGCACACCCTTGAGGTTTTTCTAAGAGCATAACTTTTCACTGTTTTCCAAGTTAAAAAAATCACAATACATTTTTAGCTTTTATTCTTTTGCAGTTTTCAAGATTAATTTGAGGATACACAAAAAGGAAATTTATTCATAGATTTCTTTTCTTTAATTTGACATCATTTGACATCAAAAAGCGGGATGACATAAATAGGAGTTACGTCATCGACTCTACCTGAAAGGATTGGTTGGGTTTTATCATTTGTTGACTATCAGCTTTTTGACAGAAGATCCCTGTTTCTGAATATTAATGTATCTCCACTGATGTATGTTATACTTTGCCCTGATTAATAGATATACAAAAGTAATTATCACCCTATAATATCTCCCAAGCCCTCTGAAGTTCCATTGTTTCCCATCAGTCAGTTCTACAATTCTACAATTCACTTGAACAATCCTTTCTCCTTACCAACTCCACTATAGGTATGACAGAGCTGGATTGTTTGCCAGCACAGAAGTTTCCTGGGAACCCAATGACCCTGAATTTTCCACTTCTGCATCCTTTAGGTATGGTCTCCAAGAGCCCACCAAAATTCCATCTTCAGCACAGAATTCTAAACAATGTCTCTAAATTATAACTAGTGTTCTTTCTAATTCTAAAGTTCAGATTTGATACCTCCATGTTTATCTCAAAAAAGAAAGAACTTCAGAAATGTATGTTTCTGTTTTATATTTACTCAATTACTTTTATGAGATAGCATTTGCATATTTCTGAGATGCTTTTTTTTTTTCTTTGCAGTTTTTTAATCATGTTTTTTGACCTAAATGTTGAGCATATGGCATGTAATTTCATACAGGAAATTGGCTTGGTTTCTCTAATTCTCATTTTACCATTTACTCCCTAGAGTTGTCATATCATCAGTTTTTGACAAACACACTCACACACACACACACACACACACACACATATCACTACGCTGTAAGTAAGCAAAGGCAGTGCTCCCACTCCAGGTTCATGAAACCTTTAGAAAGCAAGGCACAGAGATTAACAGAAAACACTGACTTCTTCACTGGAGAAGTGCTCTACCACTTTCATGTTTAACTATAAAGCACTCTGGTTTTTTTATGAAAATATCTTACAGACAAAATGAAAAGTGCGCGAAAAATTCCCTTCATGAAAGAAGGTATAAAAAGGCAAACAGAATGAAAATGTTTCACAAGTCTCAATTTGCTCATCCTCTTATAATAGAGAGTAAGTCATTGACAGAAAAATAACCAAGATTGCAACAAATAGCCTGTCAGTTCACAACATATTACATCAATGAAAAATATCCCTGAAAGTTTAAAGAGCAAAAAGCATTTGGCAAAACCTCAGTGGATTTAATTCATGAACCCAGACAGCAACTGAGATTTAAGTCACTTAAAGAAATGGAAAAGAAAAGGTTTTTTTTCCTGGCTACAGAGAATCAAAATGAAAAATGACATATTCAATTGCATGAGGATATTAGAAATGACAAAGATGCAACTAATAGAATTAATATATTAAAACACTGAGTAAGCTGTTGTTTTATACAAAATCCAATCAAAAAATGTGCAGAAGAGCTAAATAGACACTTCCCCAAAGAAGTCATACAGATTGTCAACAGGCAAATTGCAAAAAAAAAAAAAAAAAAAAAAAAAAAAAAAAAAAAAAAAAAAAAAAAAAAAAAAAAAAAAAAAAAAAAAAAAAAAAAAAAAAAAAAAAAAAAAAAAA
>PVHY01000476.1:58841-230414 GCA_004024945.1 Uropsilus gracilis | reverse complement strand
GGATGATCCTTTTTATGCAATGTTGGATTCGGTTTGCCAGGATTTTGTTTAGAATTTTTGCATCTGTGTTCATTAGGGAGATTGGTCTGTAGTTTTCTTTCTTTGCACTATCTTTATTTGGTTTTGGAATTAGTGTAATGTTTGCTTCATAGAAGGTATTTGGTAGCTTTCCTTCTTTCTCAATTTTTTGAAAGAGTTTGAATAGTACCGGTTTTAGTTCGTCTTTGAATGTTTGGTAGAACTCATTTGTAAAACCATCAGGACCTGGGCTCTTGTTTTTAGGGAGAGTTTTGATGACTGCTTCAATTCACTGCTTGTGATTGACCTGTTTAAGTTTTCTATTTCTTCTTTGTTCAATTTTGGTTGACTGTATTGTTCCAGGAATTTGTCCATCTCTTCCAGGTTGCTGTATTTGTTTGCATATAGATGTTCATAGTAGTCTCTAATTATCTTTTGGATTTCTGCTGGTTTGTTGTAATATCTCTGTTTTCATTTATGATACTGTTTATTTGCATTTTCTCTCTTCTTTTCTTTGTAAGCCTTGCCAGGGGGTTGTCATTTTTATTTATTTTTTCAAAGAACCAGCTTTTGGTTTTATCTTCTCTATGGTCTTTTTTATACCAATACATTCTTTACAGACATACTGAAGGTAACAGCAGATGTCACACACATAGTTTTCTTGAGCCTGAGTTTGAGATAAGCGCATTTTTAAAAGTAACAGTGTAATGATTCCATTATTGTTGTCTCAATGACCTGGATGACTTTAGCTCTAAGAATATACAAGAATGAAAGAAATCTGTTCCCTCTGTTTCATCAAGCTCATCATTATCACTGTGAAAATCGCTGTGTTTTGAGCATAGGTCTCTTCAAGGCAGTATACAAAAGAATCTAGCTTTTCTGTTCAGTATTCAGTGGAAACTGGACTTTCTAGCTACTCCACAGAACACAATTCTAAGAGACACTGCACCAAGGACTTTCTGGTCAATTACGTTTACAAAACATTGCTTATAATATGATCTTTTAGGGGTTCGTAAAGGACATCAAAAAATTGGGGCCTGAGAAGTCTTGCAGTAAAGAAATTTGTTAAACTCTGACATCAGTGTTTCCTAAATTTTTGTAATCTTAGCATTTTTTTTTCTTTCCCCATAATATATGCTAATATTCCTTGGAGGACATCTTGAGGAATGCTTATTTATCCGTCTTTATTTATGTTTAAGTCTGCGTTCCCTTAAGAAAATAATATATATATATATAATATATATATGTGTGTGTATGTATGTATGTGTATATATATATACAGAGAGAGAGAGAGAGAGAGAGAGAAGTCCTTGTTCATATTGGCACTGTTCATAATAGCTCAGATGAGAAAGCAATCCAAGAGTCCATGGATGGGTGAATGAATGTGGTGGATGCATACAATGGAATATTATGTAGTCTTCCGGGAAAAGGGAAATCCTATTGCATTCAACAGCATGGGCATTGTGGGCATTATATTATAGGTTAAATAAGCCAATAACAAAAAGAGAAATACTCTCTGTTCCACTTACATGAGGCATCTAAAGTAGTCACAGAAAGTGCAACAACTGTATGGAGAGGCTAATGGAAAGAAAATGGTATAAAGTTTCAGTTTTGCAAGATGAAAAACTTCTGGAGATTGGTTGTATTACAGTGTGAATATGCTTAACAGTACTGATTTCCATCCTTAAAAATGATTAGGATGATTAATCTTATGTGTTTTTTACCACAATTTATTAAAAAACAGAGGTATCTATTATCTCTGCCATTCATTTCACAGTCCATCTTCTTCTTAAACTTAATTCTGGAGTACTCCTTACCACATCTGTTCATCTTTGGTTATGTATGCTAAGATCGAGTTGTCCTTGGCACTTAATCTGGCTCATGCTGGAAATTGTCTTTTCCTCTGAATCTCTATCACACCATGAAAATTAAAATTAACTGCTTGATTTTGCGTGTGTGTGTGTGTGTGTGTGTGTGTGAGTGTGAGGGGGGTGGGATTGGAGTGGGGGGGAGTAGTGAGTAATAAAGGGGGTAGAGAGAGTGAATCAATGTACTCTAAATTACTATCCAACACTGAATTAAAAATTGAAAACTTAGAATTTGCTCTCCCCACTATATATTTTAATCTACCATTTTTTCTAAAAATCAACATGAGATAAAATTTACATATGTACTTCACATATAGCACAATCTGTTTTAGAATATTACCCTGTAAAGAAACCCATATCCCAAAGTAGTGACTCCCTAATTCCCTCATATTCCCAGCCCTATCGAACCAGTCTATTTTCTGTCTCTGTTGAGTTTGCTATTCTGTGTATTTCATGAATTATGGGATAAGTGGTTCTGTATAATTAGTTTGCTTTGCTTAGCATGGTTTCAAGATGAACCTATCTTGAATTGATACAATCCAAGTTTGTAGTAATTTGTTATATCATTACTGAATATTTTATGGCATGTATATTTTGCATTAATTTATCCATATATCAGCTGCTGGAATTTTGGAATGTTTTACCTGCTTCTTCTGGGTAATTACATTGAACGTCCGTTTACTAGTTTTTTGTGGACATAAGTCTTGATTTCTCTTGGGTATGTACTTATACATGAAATTGCTGGCTCATATGATAATTATGTTTAGCCATTCAGCAAACTTTCTTGATTGAATTTCTTTACCTACAAAATTGAGACATTTTTGTAAAGTTTTTGTAAAAATTGTACAACCTTGCTTATATAATTTTAGGAAACTGAGTAATATTTATGAGTGATTTATTATAATATTGTAATATACTATTTGGTACATAAATATAGCTAATTATGCAGATAGACTTTTCAAAGAGTTTTACAGTAACTTCCTGAGAACTTATCATTCTCATCCTTATGTAAGAGGAGCCTAAAATATACTTCTGTTTAGGTAAACTCAAGTGTTGAAGGAGATTGTGGACTCAAAGAAGCAGTCTGAGTGTTTTGTTTTCATTAAAGTCAGTTGTCTTCACTGATATCAATGTTGATTTTCAGTTTCTTTTTTTTTTGGGGGGGGCGGCTAGGGAGCCAAGCTTTACTTACATCAAAGTCAGAATCAAGCTCCTGAAGGGTATAGTGCTTTTGGTTATGTTAATTTAAATACTACCATCTCGTGGACTCTAGAGATATTGGCAGTAAAGCGTTTAACTGCGGTTACATTTTGCAAACGGTAGTGCTCAAATTTTGTTTTGGCAGCAAGAATTTAGAGCAATGCTGTTTTTTATAGTTGTTTGAGGTGATGAGAAAATTAAAAGAATATTTCTAGTTAAAAGAATATTTTTGTGACATTACAATTCTTGTTGTAAGAATACTGTTTTACAAATTGTACTTTGTAGGCCCTTGATCTGCTACAGATATCAAAAGAGCAGGGAATAGAATTTAGTTATTTCATCCCCCCCCCATTTTATATATAAGTGTTTCACATGAGTTATTTCACAAAGCTACTATATTTTTTCAAAGTTCATCGACCTTGCTATTAAATAAAGTCATGTGTTCATCCATTTGAGATTCATCTACAGGGATCATTGTTAAAAGCAATATAGAATTATAATTGATAGAAATTATTAGATTAGCATATAAATAAGGAAAGGTGTCATTGTTGCCTTTGATATTCTGTAACTTTGTTAATAACTCAGGTTTTCTCTTTGAAGATATAGGGTGTGTTTGAACTATATTTGGCCCATTAGATTAAGTGTGCAATAGGTGCTAGGATTTGCAGTATGTTTGGACTAGTATTTCTTCTCTGTTTTTATTCTTATCAGTGGTGGTTTCTGCACTGTGCATTATAAAAATGTTAGATCTCTTCTTGAGATAGTGCATAGGCAGAAAGCTACCATTGTCCATGTTATTTTGAATATGAAGCACTGTCTTAACTCTATGGTAATGAGGAACCATAGCTGTTCATGACCCAAGTCTAGGCTTTGGTGACCTTGGCTTAAATGTAGTTTAGAGTGTGATTATACCTAAACAGAAACTGCTCCCATCCATGAGGCATAGAATTTTCATCATGTTAATATTTTATTTGCAAATAATTATACTAGCTCTCAGTATCTTCCCAGCACAGAATGCCAGGCATATATTTTTGGGAAAATTAGGTACTTCTCATATTACAGATGATGATCCTGAGAAATTTGAAATAATCTAGGTTAAAAACCCATGTTTCTTCTTTTACAACAACATCTTAACATTTGGTTAATGAATGTTTTCAAATTCAGATCATTAAATTTTGCAAATAAAGGAAAAGAGTGTGTTCATTGACATAATGAAATTGCTATTTAGTAGATAAAATCTTATACATTAGCTTTTTCTTTATAAATTTACATTTAAAAAGAATTGAACAATAAAATCTTATTAATTAAAAATTGTTAAAACTTTTGCAGAGGAAAATCTTACAGCCCAAATTTTGTATATTTTAAAAATTATTCTAGAACCTCAAAATTGAAGTTTTTGTGAGTTTTTTCTTTACTACACTGAAAGTAAATAAGTCATTTATTTCAGATTTTTTTCTGTCATTGAGATTTAAAGAATGTAAAATATTAATGTGGTTAAAAATGCATTATCATAAAAACCACCGTTAATATATTCTGGTTTAAAATTTCAGAAAATTTCCAGGAAGTCATATTCAAGTAGGATCATACTATATATCTGCCTATTATGTGTTCTTCCTTTTTTTTTTTTTTTTAACTAAAAAATAGCCCTGGGAGGTGTGGTCATAGCACAAATAGATCTATTGTAATATATCTAAGAAGTTCTTGTTCATGGACAGTTATATTGTTTACAGTTGTTTGCTGTTATAAAGAAATGCATTTCATGTTCCCTTCTGTTTTTTAATATTAAAACAAACATTTAGTTTTAGTTTTATTGCTGTAATAGTATTATTTAGAGTTGACCTTTACTTTTTTTTTTAATATTAAGCACTGGATCTTAGATGCTGCAGTTTTCTTCAAATTTTAAATTGAACGTTTCTGTCACCTAGCATGTTCTTAAGCATATTTTACAGAAAGAGAACTTAGATTTTCTGAACCTTTTGTTTCTGAGAATCTCTTTTGTTGTCTTTGTACAATTTGACAGTTTGGTGCAAATAACAAGAATTGCACAAGGAAGACTGAAGAAGAATAATTTTAAACAACCTTCAAAATTTTATCATTACCCATACATTTTAATTTTTAATAGCAAAATTCTTTTTCCTGCAAGAAATCTTACGCATAGGCATAAGTGTACATAAATATATATTTTTTTCAGACAATAAAATGTCCTATCAGAATCACCAAACACAGATCCATTTTAGTAATTAAAAATTTCCTATCCTAAGTAAAAATTTGATTTCAGACTCTACCTCTTGCCAAGCAGAATTCTTTTATGAACTGATGACTGACTAAGGAATAGAGAGTGCTACCATTGTGACTTCCCCCACTTACTGTTTCCTTTCCCACTTTCTCCTTGTTTTTTTTGTTGTTGTTGTTGTTCCTACCAGTCCAAAAGATGAGAAGGAAGGGAAGAGAAGGTTAATAAGACTTGTAAGGATAGTGAGACATTGTATCCTTGCTACAAGATGACTCTGCCAGCAGACATTGTATCCTTGCTACAGATGACTCTGCTGGTAGAGACTGGTAAACATATGAAATTGTCACTGAGAGTTCCTTCTTAGCTCCTGGGATATCCCAGTGGAGATAATTGACTTTACTGACAAGTGTTTATTTTTTTCCATCTGACTGACTCTTCTTACCTTTGGCCTCTAGTTTTTCTGAAAAACTAGATCCTCTCTTTCAGGTCCTATCATCTGTTGAGTGTTCTTGAATAGGTTTCAAAATGCCTTGAGCATAATTTTCTTATGTACCAGCCCTCCGCTGGTCTGTGCTCAAATTCAGTTTGTTGAGCAGTTCCCTGAATGACAGCGGTTTTCTCCTATTTCACTGTCACAGTAACTAAATGACCTCTCCCCACTGATGGAGTTAGACAGTCTTTTGTGACCTTCTCCTACTGCAAGTAACACAACCCTCTGATTTGAAGCCAGGAGTGAAATATATGGGTGGGTGGTGTAGGGACTTAGGGAACTCTCATTTTTTTTCTTACTTTAAATAAACCAGTTCTTTTATGCCCCAAATGTGTATGAGTTGTAGTTCTTAACCACTTACTTTAAATTTCTGTATGGTAGCCCCTCTCAGCTCACTTTGGGTATATATGGATATAAATAACCATAGCATCACAACCATAATTTTCATTTTCACACGTTACACTAAATATAAAACTCTTGGTTTTCATAATTTCTTTATCACAACTTCTCAGGATAACCTGTTCACATCTGTTGCTTAGATACTGGTAGAAGTTTTTTCTTTTGATCTTTGAAGAATTTTGCCAGCTATATCCAGGTGCTATTATTTATTTATTTATTCTTTCACTTTTTTTTTCATGGATGTTTTTGATCAGTAGGTTGAGGGAAATGTCCTTACTTCCTAATCATTTCTCTGATTATTTTTTCCCTTTTTTCTCTGGTAATTCTTTTTACAGCTATGTTGAATTCCCTAGGTCAGTCTGTATGGGTCATTTTTCTCTGATCATTTTGTCCATTTATTTTTCTCCTCAGAAATGTTACTTTTTTACAGTACTTAAAATCCAATTAACCAATTATTTTCTTTTTCTCTTTTGGTAGATTTGTGTTTCTGTTAACTGTAGTCTGTATTCTGTAATACAGCAAAATATGAATCCTTTTAAAAGAAAATTCAAAAATGATACCTTTTTTCCTAGTCATTGCACAATTTTATAGGAAGGTGTTGGTGCTGATGCTCCTGTACATGGACCGTTTTAGACAGTAGTCTCTTATTTTGTTCTTGTCATCTTTGGTCACTCCCAGAAAGAACAGGGGCTTGTATAAAGGGGAGGCAAAGTAGAGTCTGCTGAAAATTTTATGGCTTTTGTCCAGATGATTTAGAAATTAAGGCAAGAAAAGATGACATTTACTCAGCTTCATTTGATTCATTTGTCAATTAATAGGATTGAGAGACCAGTCCTATAATAGCCCAATATCAAATTTACCTCTGTGGGATGAGAGATTGTGTTTTGTGTTCATAGTGATAGAAGAGTTGGGTGTTTTTTTGTGTGTGCCTCTGTATAAATGATGTTATTTCATTACATGTAAATAAATCTCTGCTATGCATGTCCTAATTTCGTGTGATCTCTGGCATGTGTTATATTTCTTGGAATTGCTGATTAGAATTCACATCTATCACACAGTTGCTTCCATTAAATGAGGGGCCGTTGCTGTATTTTTACTGAAGTTTCTTTCCTAGGCAAGTTATTCTCAAAGATTCAACTGTCTTCCCTTCAATCTGGTCTAGCTTTGGTCTTGGAAGTTACTTCTAGTTGCTTGTATAAGAATTTTTATTTTTATTTTTATTTCTTCTTTAGTTTTCAGTTTTGTTGCAGTGTTTACATTCTTATTAGATTTTGTTAGTTAAGCCAAAGAGAATCAACAAGGTGAAGGTAAGAGGAGAGAAGACAGGTTTAAATATCTACATTCAAGTTTCCATGTTATTGTTAACAAGAATTACATAGGATTTAAAATACCATTCAAAACTTAAGAAACTTGCAAAGTGTAAGATTATCATTTGGATCAGTCTCTAGATTTTTTATTGAATGTGCCTGTTAAAATATAAATTGACTATTTTCTCAATTTTTCTCTTTGTATATTTAGATATACTGTAGATTGTTTTATGTGTTAGATATATTGTATATCTTGTTTTATTTTTGTTTATGCTAAAGTAGATACAATATAATAAAAAATAGATTTTAAAAATAGGTATTATTAGACATTTTACACTTCTAGAAATGTCTGCAAGAGGGTCCTTCATCTTGTGAACCACTGATGTAGGTCTTATTATAATTCTCATTTATTTTGTAAATATTTGAGTGACTAATGTGGCTGCTGCTGTACTTCCAAAGCATGGTCATTGTTATTGTCATTTCACAAGTCAAAAAGAATATCAAGTACTCAGATTTCAGTATATTTTAATGAGGTACATTAAATATTTGTTCCACCTTTCCAAGCTGTTTTCCTTTTTACTTTATAAATTAAAAATCTGTTGTTATAATATATATGTATTCCAAAATATATTTTGCTTTACAAGTAAATCTTTGACATACTAGACAGTGGCTCAGTATTCCCATTTTGGGTGCATATCTACTGCACAGATAGCACAGTGTTTTGGTGACATGATTGCTAACAAAAATGACAGAGTCTATCTTCTTTGGGCATGTCCTCTTTGGGCTTATAGTCATAAGCCACACAATGACAGGAAATGTGAAATTAAAATACTGATAAAGGTTATAAAGGAGAATGGGTAAAAGAAGACTTTGAGTGTGGTAAGGAACATTAGCATGACAACTGTGAGTAAAATGACTATTGAATTGCACTCTGTTGTAGGAATTTTTCACATAAACAGATGAAGGAAAAAAGAGGTGGGTGGGCTGTTCAGGATCTGTGGGATAGAACTTTCTGGGGCCCTATGACTGAGGGAAGCAGTATAGGGTAGAAGACTTGGAGTGTGTCTTTTGAACTGGACAATAGAGTCACAGGTGGTAAAATGCAGGATAATTGGTGATGGGAAGTAGAGACAGTTGATACATGTCTTTCTTATCTGTTGATAATTTGGAGTGCTATCTGTTGATAATTTGGAATGTTATATGGAAGGCAATGCTGACGAGATATGGAACAATCACAATGGCATTTTCAGGAACAATCACAATGGCATTTTCAGGTTTTGTGTCATTTGTGAGCTGGAAAAGGGAAAACTCACATACTGATTTGAATAAAGAAATATAAAAGAAGATAGTTTTGTGGCTTTAAATTGCCAATATTTTGTGACTTTATAGAATCAATATAAATAGAACTTTGTAATATGTTAGCTCTTTGAGTGATAACTTTCAGCACTATCTATGTAACTTTGTACTCTGTGCAGAGTAGTTTCCGGATTTGTCTGTACACAGAATCACCTGAGAAATATAGAAGAATATTTTAAAAAGATACAGAAGCCTTGTCCTTTGCCTAGAACTGTTGGTTCATAATTTCTAGAAATGAGATCCCATAATCTGTATTAAACAAAACAAATAAAACCCTCCTGAATGATTCTAATGTAAATAAGCTAGTACCTAAATAGGTATTAAGGTATCATCATTGCCCACTCCACAATTTTGGGGCATGCTTATTTCCTATTCTTCTTATACGAACAAGGAATAAGTACATATTTGTAATTACAAAGTACATGCAATACATATATCCTTTTTATTTTTTAACATTATGTTCTTATCACAGGTAGATGGCACAAACCTTCAAGGTTTTACTAATCAGCAGGCAGTAGAGGTGTTGAGACACACAGGACAAACTGTACACCTCACACTGATGAGGAGAGGAATGAAGCAAGAAGCTGAATCCCCATCAAAAGAAGAAGTCACAAAAGATGTGGTTTTGTCTCCTATTGATACCAGCATAAGTAAAGGTAATGCCAAATTAATTTTGTTGACCCTCCCATCATTAAAATTTTTCCTATTTCTCAAATAATTTGTATAAAGAATGATTTCTACCCTTAACTGTTATGGATCAAGCAAATGGAAATTTAATGAAGTTGGAATTAACTGGAACCAGTAGTGTGTCCATTAACTATGGAAATGAACATCTGAATAAAGCGTATTTCATCCTATGCTATTCAGCCACCATTTCTCATTTGGAAGCACAAATAATCATTTACCTTTCTGCTCAGCCCTACTTTTCTGTTTCACTGCAATGTTTCCCTTTTGGTTGGGTCATGTTTCCTTTTCCTGTGATGTTTTTAAATACTCAATGTTACTTTAAAAGAATAAACCCTAATTCCATATTTAAAAATGTCATTTGTAAGCTGTCTGTACATGTATGTTTGAAAATTCCTGAAATCCCCATATAGTTCATTTAAGGGTACATAGGTATAAGGCTGTTGATGTAAAAATAGTGTTTCATTTCTCACACTGTTGAGCATTCTGTGAGCACTTACACTAATAATTGCAGTTCTAGGAGACAAGAGGCAAATCAAAGGTGGTATTTATACTTTGTCCCATTAATAATTTCTTAGGTACATATGCTTATTGAAAAGTTTACCTGCAAAATACAAACTCTTAGTTAAGGGTCCTTATAAATGCATGCGATTATAAAAATTCAAGTGCTTGATTATCTGAAAGAGATAACTGAGTTATTCTTATCTTTAAGAAAATTATGAAAAAGATGAAGATTCTTTATCATTGAGGAGAAACACCAGTATATTACCAATTGAAGAAGAAGGTAAAACACTTGGACTCACTTTTTTTTCTAAAAATTTTTTAGAGTTAGGACATTACAGATATGATTGTTTCTGTGAATATAACATATTAGTGAATTTAAAAATGCTTTTAAATCCTTATTTATAGATGCTATTGATTAATCTTGTAGATTAAAATATTTCATTTTATTTGGAATATATTTCTGAGTTTTTCTATATGTACATGAAAATAAGCATATGAATACAGACGCCTTTAGATATCATTAAAGTCAGCTATTGTAAATCAGTCCTTTTATTTCTGTGTAGTCACATGTCTACCTTATTAACAAACAGTAATAGAATTGTGAAACATTTGAAAATAAGCATTGGAGGTTGAAAGTGTAAACTCTTAGGAATGAAACTGTCAGGCTTTGGGGAATTTTTTCTCACTATTTCAAAAGTTTAAAATTTTAATAATAGGATGTTGATGTTGATCTTTTTAGACTATGCTTCCCTTCCTGTCAAATTACTGTAAAATTATGTTGGTAATTTAAATTTATTGAACACCACAGTTCAGTATTGACTTGCTGTCATGCAAATTCTACCCTTTCCTAGGTAATAGTATTTAAGCTTTGCAATTCTTTAAAACATCTGCATCTACCCCTTCATTATGCAAAGATTATTTTTCCCTCAAAAGAAAATTTTAATTTTCTTCTATTATTTGTGCTGGAGGTGGGATGTATAAGATTCAGATGGGTTAGTAACGTTTTGCACTTTTACACTAATAGGTGGGTGAACAAATCATTAAGGTTAAAGTGAATGCTTAGAGTAATGGAAAAGGATAAAAATGAAATGAGATAGTCTTTGGGGATGGGTATATCACATCTTAAAACTCAGAAACAGTTATTTGACTTTGGTAAATGTGCATATGTGTGTGAGAGTGTGGTTGGGAGAGGTTCTAGACTTAGAATCAGAAGTCCCAAAATCTTTTTAAAGTAAAATTAACTGAAGGAAAATGCTAAGTGATTCTAATGCATCTACCCCAATACTGGTCCTCAGACAGGGAAAGGTTATTGCTTCTTCAATATACAATTTTTACTCATTATGTAAATGTGAACAAATCATTTGACTTGTCATTAAGATCAGAAGACTGAACATTCATATTGTGCAAATATGCCTGGAATCTTGTCTGAGAAGAGCTGGGAAAGGAGGAGATGGAGGCTTGTGTAACTGTAGATTATTTGGAGGAATACAAATCTGAATGATTTCAGCAGCAGCTTGCAGATTCCCCACTTTCTCCATTTCAAATTCCATATTGCTTGAGTCATTGCCCAGCTGTGTAAACACAACAAATCAGAGAAAGTGGTTGTGGGAGGAGGAAGGACTCTGAGCTACTCTCCTTTTCCAAACCCTCATTACATTCAAAGATCCCTTGTAATCTTTGTTCACTCTTGCATGGTTGTCCTTCTCCTGACTGAATCTTAACTTTGAAGAGGAAAGCACTTATGGGGGTGGAGGATGGGGTGGGACAAGGGGCTAATCTTTAAAAAAAAAAATGTATATTTTGAAGAGACAAACATTTATTTAAGGCATAACAAATTTGTTAAGTGACCTGGAATGAAAGCTCATTAATTCCCATTTAGAAGAGGCAGCTAGTCAAAAATCTGAATTTGGAATGCTCTTTAAATTTGAACACCAAAAATGATACTAAAACCTAATTTGAAGCGTAATGACTAATAGAGATTTTTTAAAAAGATTATGAATACGAACTAAAGGAAAATATTTGACTATGATTTTCAAATACAAGAGAGGATTATGGATACCTTGGTGGTAGTTTTGGTGTGGTAACATACATCTGAATAAATGTGATTGTATGTGTGTGTATTTGTAAGCCAGTGTTACTTCAATAAAAATAAATAAGCAGATAAGTAAATAGAAATTTACCAATTTTTTAAACTTTTAAAAAAGTTAATGCTGGTAATATTGGTTTACAAATCTGTGTGTGTGTGTGTGTATGACTATACTTTCAGGGATCATTTCTGTAGTTTGTTTCAACTCTGTATATGATTCAGAAGTGTTGAATCCAGTGCAGCTTATTTATCTTATTCTGTTAAGCATTTAAAATAAAGATTTTTTTGTATAAATGTTTAATAATTTTATTTTCTCTTCCATATCCATTTTTCCAATTAGTAGAATTCTAATTTGGGATTTTTTTTTCATCTAATGTACACTCATTGTTTTTTGATTTCTTTTTTCATTTTTATTTTCTCAGTATACATGGAGTTGCATATATTGTTAGTTAATTCTGTTTGTTTGAAGGTTGTATAGTTTTTCACTCTAAGAGTCAGCAAAGAACCAAATGAATCTTGGAGTCACTCAGAGTTCTAATTTATTTTTTAAACAATAATATCAGATGATTTATTAGAAATTTAATATTTAAGATTTAAAAGCAATCTTTTAGAACAGTGGTGAAATGTGCAAATGGTTGAGCGCTATACTATATTATTAGAATATGTAGAGAAATGAATAGTTCATATGTTGTATAAAGGCGTGGCTTTTGTGATAAATAAGTTTTGATTACAGTGTTCCTGGTACAGAAAGTTTATCATCTGGGCACTGTTGTAGTTTGTCACTAACTTAATATTTTGATGATTATTTCAGGGTATCCATTGCTGTCAGCTGAGATAGAAGATATAGAAGATGTACAACAGGAGGCTGCTCTGCTGACAAAGTGGCAAAGGATTATGGGAATTAATTATGAAATAGTGGTAGGTTAACTTACCACCTTGTCTTCTAACTTGTAACTATATATGAGAGTAGAAAGTTTATGACAATAATAAAGGTAACCATTAAAGAATTCCAGAGAAGTAGCAAATACCCAGGATAGTTTTTTAAGACCTTAATGTGCCAATTCAGATTTAAAAAATTCAGGTTGGAGAAAGTTCATTCTGCTTAGGCTCAAAGGTCTTTTTCTAGCTATGTATAACCTATTTGAACCTCTATTTCCTAATTTGGAACGTATAGGTGAAAACTGTTTATGAGAAGCAAATGAGATAACTTTGCTTATTTTAAGGCTAGCACAGTAGTAAGTGCTAAATACTAAATTTCTATAGTATTATTTGAGCTGAGACTCTTTTTATTCCCACCATTTATTAGAAATATCTGTAGGAACTGCAAAGTATCCTCATAGGAACTGCTAAGTATCTTGGGTGCTTGCAACTGACTGCATTCATAGGAATTATGTTGGTGCATGAAAATGAGAGGAATCAATACCCTTTCAGAGCCAAAGTTACCAAGTTTTGCATCTTTACAATATGATTTTTGAAGCTTTTGTGAGAAAGTTGGATATTTTTCATATATGTATATATAAATGATAAAAATGCTAAATGAAAAATTAGAATTATGATGTTTCTCCTTTCAGGTGGCCCATGTGAGCAAGTTCAGTGAAAACAGTGGGTTGGGGATAAGTCTGGAAGCAACAGTGGGACATCATTTTATCCAGTCTGTTCTGCCAGAAGGTCCTGTTGGACATAGTGGGAAGCTTTTCAGTGGAGATGAACTTTTGGAAGTAAGGAGCTATGTCATTCCTAAACCCCTTAAATAAAATTCTGGAAAGACTTCAGGAGGTTTAGTATGATATATAAGTAAGTGCAAAGCTGAAGTTTTACTTATCTATATATACTGAAATAAACCTTATTCCATGCAGATCTCTCCCTCTCCTTTGGAGGACTTCTGTGATAACTTACTTCTCTTTTTTGACTTACATACTTTTTCCACTGTGTACATTTTCACTCACTTCCCATGAAACCACTATACATATACCCCGTCTGACTCCCTTCCCCATACTTTCCTTCTACTTGTTTCCTATGGTAGTAATTATATTATTTCACTAAATTCAATATTTATTCCTACTCTAATTTGCTTAGGTATATATTTATATTCCACAGATTTAGTTATAATCTACAACTGACTATAACCATCCATTATTTTCCATTCACTTTTTGACTTATTTTGTTTAGTATAATATCCTTGAAGTCCATCCATTTTATCCAAGATGCCAATACATCTTTTTCATAGCCACATAGTACTCTGTTAAGTCCACTCACCTATTTAAGGGCACTTGGGTTGGTTATCGGTGACTTGGCAGTCATGGACAGTATTGCAGTGTACATAGGCAAAAGTAAATTTTTTTGTATTAGAATTTTCATATTATTTGCATAAATACCTAATGGAAGTATTGCTGGATCATGCAGAATTTCCATTTTAATTTTCTTAAGAAATTGCCATACTATTTTCCACGGGGGCTGCACCAACTTGCATTTCCACCAGCAGAATATAAACTTCTCTTTTGCACTCAATCTTGCCAGCATCTGTTGATTCCATTCATTTATATTTGACTTACAGGGTGAGGTGGTCTCTTAATGTAGTTCTAGTGCATATTTCCTACAATAAGTGATATTAAACACTTTTTTCATATGTCCATAGACTATCTGAATATCTGCTTTTAAAAAAGTGCCTATCTCCTTTACCCATTTTTTAAATACAATTGTTCCTTTGTTGTTGGTTTTATAAAAACTTTTGTGATTCCACATAAATTTGATAATTGTTTGCTGTTTGCTTAAAAAGAGCATTTAAAATATGATCTTACAGCAATCTATTATTGGTTGTTTCAGCCTTTTACTTTATCCTGGTTCAATTTTAGAAGGGTGTATGTGCTTAAGATTTTTCCACTTTATTTGCATAAGGACTTTTAAATTGGTTTATGATCCTTTGTATTCTTTTGTATCTGTTGTAATTTTGCTTCTTTCATTTCTTCTATTAATTTGGTAGCTGGTTTGTCAATATTTATTCAAAGAACCTACTGTTGGTTTCATTGATCTTTCAAAATTTTTGTTTTTTATTTCATTCATTTCTACTCTAATTTTTAATATTTCTTTCCTTCTGCTGGATTTTGAATGCTTTCATTCTTTTTCTAGCTTCTTCATATGCAGAGATATATTGATATTTTTTATGTAGGTCTCTATTGCTATACATTTCTTCCAGTATACCTCTTTTAGGGCTTTCTGTAGCATCTGGTAGCTTGTTTCCCCATTTTTCTTAGTCTGTGGACTTTTTTAAATCTCTTCTTTGATTTCTTCATTCACCCAGGAGTTATTCAGAAGCATTTTGTTTAATGTTTAATTTGTTTTTGTTAGTTCCCAGATATTTTTTATTTTGCATGTGTTTAATTTCTAGCTTTTTAGCAATGTGGTCTGTAAAGATGCTTGATACAATTTCTATTTTTGTGTATTCTCTGAAGCATGTTTTATGTCCTAGTGTGTAATCTATTCTTGAGAACATTCCATGTGCACTGGAAAAGAAAGTATATTCATTTCTTTGGGGATGGAAAGCTCTATAAATGTCCAATAAATCCATCTGTTCTAAGTCTCCATTTAAGGCCTTTATTTCTTTGTTAATTTTCTTTCTGGATGATCTGTCTCTTCATGTTGGTAGCATGAAGAGTTGTCTAATAATGATTGTATTTTTTTCAATATGTTGTTTTAGATTGTCAACAACTGCTTTGTGTGTCTAAGTGCTCCTGTCTTAGTTATGTACATATTAACAACAGCTGTATGTTATTGGTGAATTATTGTTCAGTTTTGTTCCTGAGTACCTTTTTCAGTTGAAAATAGTTTATCACATATGAGGATGGTAGTTCCTGTTTTACTTTTTGAATTATTAGTATGTACGACCTTACTCCAATCTATTTTTTTTAGTTTTTAAGGTTTTTTTTCCCCCATTTTTCAGTTTTAAGTGGGTCCTTGCAAATTAAGTATAGTTCACTGAAACTTTTTCACCCATATTGTTAACCTATGTTTTTATTTGTGAATTCACATTTACACAATGGTTATTTATAAGTGCTGTTTGTTTCCTATCCTTTTTTTTTTTTTTTTTTTTTTTTTTTTTTTTTTTTTTTTTTTTTTTTTTTTTTTTTTTTTTTTTTTTTTTTTTTTTTTTTTTTTTTTTTTTTTTTTTTTTTTTTTTTTTTTTTTTTTTTTTTTTTTTTTTTTTTTTGGCTAGTTTCATTTTCTTGTTTCTTTTCCCCTTTGTTACTTTGTTTTTTCTGGATGGCCTTTAGTATTCTTATTAATTTCTGTGTTTCTTCATCTTTGGATCTCTATTTTAGATTCTTGGTTATGTTTACCATGAGAATTTTACTTAAATTTCTGTATCTTAAGTCCTTCATGAGCTGTTTTCTGCTCACTGACATTTAACTGATAATAGATTCTATCCATTCCTTTCCTCCCCCTTCGTGTTTTGTTGTTGACTCATAATTCTTGCTCATGCATCTGGTGTTGTATTGCCATTGTCATTTTGCTCAGGAATTTGTGTTTCACTTTTTTTCTAGTAGAAAAACTCCTTTCAGCATTTCTTGAAGGGTTGATCTGATGTTGGTAAACTCCATTAGTTTTTCTTTGGGAAAGCCTTTATTCCAGCTTCATGCTTGAAAATTTTGCGGCATAGAGAATTCCTGGTTTCCAGTCCTTGTTTTTAGGATTGTGAACACACCCGTTCTTTCTCTTCTTACCTGGAGACTGTCTGGGCTGAAGTCTGGGAAATCCTAATTTGGGAGCCTTTGTAAGTTAAATTTTTCCCTTGGTTCCTGCAAATTTTTTTCTTTATCTTAATTTTTAGTGATTTGTGAATGATGTGTCTAGGTATAGATTTTTGGCATTTAATAATTTGAAAGTTCTCTTTGCTTCCTAGGCATCCGTTTTCTCTCATTCTTTAGATTTGGAACATTCTCGATTATTATTTTGCTGAGTAACATTGGTTCCCGTTTCTTTCTCTGCCCCTTCTGATCACGACTGTTCATATTTCCTCTTTTTAGTATGATATTTCACAGGTTCCTTTTGTCTTCATTTTCTTCTAACCAGGTTTTTTTTTTTTTCATTTCATTCTTTTACATCTGAAATTCTTTTTTTGCCAGTTTATTTCTACTTAAAGGGCTTTCTAAATTTATGGTGTATTTCATTCTGAGTCTTCTTTAGTGATATTTTCATATATTCAGTGTCTTTAATGAAGAACTCTCTTTGACAACTTTTCTGACGTCTTGTATCTCCTTATCTGTCTTCGACTCACTTTTTAGTAGCATATTTGGCATTTTTAATATTGTTGTTTTGAAGTCTGCCTGAAAGTTTCTTCGTTTGTGTGTCCTTTATTTTATCCCAGAACTTATATCTTCATTTTACTTTTTCATCTTGTATTCATATTTTCCTTGTTTCCTGGTCATGTATATTGCCTTATTTACTCTGTGTGTTCAAGTGGAGGGTGGGGTGCTGGGGATTTCATTAGCTTGTTTCTCCTTTTAGTTTGCACAAGTGGCAGTTGGAGGGCAGTCTGGAGCTTTGCTACTGGATCTCAGTTTGAGGAGTAAAATCTGGGCACCTTTGCCTCCTCTTTGGTTTCATATCAAGCTGTATCCTGTGCTTAGGGTTCTTAAATATCCTACTCTGCCTCTCTGCTTCTCCTTTCTTTTGAGTATCATCATCTATAACGCTTGAGTTTCCCACTGGGAGGAACTATGTTTGGACAGCAGACTCACATAGGGGACTAATTTGCATTTGGCCAGAAGTTGACACTGTGTGTATGGCTGGTAGACATGGAGAGCTGTCCATAAGGCCATTTGCAGTGACCCTTGCTGCCTTGCCCCTCCTTTGTTGCTGCTTCTGCACTTCTGCAATATCTGTGCTCAATTCATCTTCTTTCCCAAAGGGTTCATTCAGCTCTTTAAGGAGTTTAGTCCTGCTCAGCTTGACTTTCTGATCTCATCTGAAAGAGGTTAGGGTAGGGGCCTTTCAGTACCCATGATGATCAACCATGGAGTTCTTAGTTGCCTGGGTCTGTACTACCCCTAGTTCAGTGTCACAGATTGCCCTCTTTGTGATTTGGGTGATTGATCCCAACCCTAGTCATGTTCACTTCTCACGTCTTCCCTTCATATAGGGATGTCCAGTAACTTTTTAGATAGGATGGAATTTCTGGATGTTCCTTTGAGCAGATGTTATTATTTTTACAGTTCTTTTTAAGGGAGATAATGATCCCAACAACTTCTCTCTTCAGCCACGTTGTAGGTGAAGTCCAGTTTTTTTGTTTGTTTAAGATCTAGAGAACAGTAAACTTTTAAGATATTTCTTTCACTTTTAGGCTAGATATTTCTTTCACTTTTACAACATTCATACATTGTAAATCACAAAGAATGCAAAAATATACACTGATCAGTTCCTTTCCTATTTTACTCTAACCAGTTCTCATTTTTGTATTTGATTCTGGATACTTTATAGACATTTTTATCAAGCAAATAACAATGTTCTTCCCTGTGCATACTTCCTAAAGCATGTTAGCTCACAATATCTACCATTTCATATTTTAATTTTTCACTGAATCATATAAAATGATCAGTTTTTAAAATGACATTCTCTTTGTACTTTTATCCTTTGCAAATATTTTTATTAACTTCCCTTTTCCAAATTACTACATACCAAACTTGGATGAAAGACAGTGACTTTCCTCTGAGTATTTTAGAAGGTCCAACTTCCACAAAATTCTAAACTTGCTTGTTAGTTGTAGTGGATTGTATTACTGCAGGTTGAATCTGTATTTCCCAATATAGAACAGAGATAATCACCATATTATTCATATTCATTTAACAAAAATCTTTTTTTAAAGTAGCATTCATATTATAAAATGTTGTTCATTTTTGAATAACGTATCTTTTCCTATAGGTGAATGGCATAACTTTGCTTGGGGAAAATCACCAAGATGTGGTGACTATTCTAAAGGAACTGCCAATAGAAGTGACAGTGGTGTGCTGCCGTCGAACTGTGCCTCCCTCTGCCCAGTCAGAATTAGACAGCCTCGACTTATGTGACATTGAACTAACTGAAAAGGTACCAGATTTGCAAATATGAAACTATTCTGAGTAGATGTAATGTAATCTTTCTTTTTAAGACTTCTTACAACTTTCTTCTTAAGACTTCTCTTCTTTTTTTCGTATTTGGTTTATTCACGTAGCCCATGAGTTGTAGGGTATACCTTGGAGTTAGACTGAGTGAAGTTTCAGCTTAGGTGTGAGTCTACAGTTCTGTGACCCTGGGTAGATTACCATATATTGTAGATTTTCAGTTTTCTCCTCTATCAAGTGTCAACTGTGGTGCGTCATAGAATTACATTGTAGGTTAAGGTACATAATGGTAGTAGATATTATTGTGTACTTTTCAGAAATGATTAGTATGTAATTGGTAAATATATATTATGTATGTGCTAAGAGATGCTTTCCTGTAACCTGCCCAGCTTAACTGCTCAACGAATGACTATAATACAAATAGACACAATATTCTTTGTGTATAGGTCTTACTTATTTGCATATTATTTTTAAAAATGTGGAACATTTGAACTTATAATGCTGTGTGTCAGATAATATCTGTTGATATCCAGAAAACCAGATACTTCTTTTCCTGTTCCTTTATTCTTCTTAGTTCATATCACACTGTTAAGAAAAAGATTCATGAACTATTCTGAAGACTTAGAAACCTAAGTTAAGATTTGAACCTTACATAATTTGAATTCCAGTCACATTTCATTTGAAGTGTGAGAGATGATATTTGGATGAAGGAATCAGTACAGTGCAATAATTTAAAAAACTTCCAGGACTAAAGTACATAGTTTAATATTCACTTGGATGACTCAAGTAGGATAGAATGAGAAAAAAAAACACCCCACATTGTATAGAACTTCAAGTCTAGCACCAATGTATTGACACTCATTTTACAATTTTAGTGGAATTTTTGAAATAAAACATATGGACAAATATGCATCCATGGTCTTAGACTGTATTAATAGTTAAAAGCAAAAGTAGTGTACAGAATAGAATTGTATCATCAAAAGCATATCTTTCCTAAATTTGATATATTTACACAATGGAATTAAAATGAATTGACCTAGGTCTATTTTATTTTTGCTGAAAGATTTATTTTACTTTTGCTAATATTTGAAGCCTGATTTCTGTGTGAGATCCTATATAAATGTACCTCATTTAATCCTCAAAAATTACATGAGATTGTAACTGTGAAATTCTGGGTAAGCATATTGTTCAAGGCAACATAGATGGGAATTCATAGCGGTAGGCTTCAAGGCCAGACCAGTCGGGCTTCAGATCTTGCCTTTCCCCATATATGTTAATTTATTAAGAAATTATCATGTATACAAGTCATAGTGTTTTAGAAACCTTGTTTGCATAGAGCATAAAATTTTTACAGTCATTTTCTGTTTTGAGTGGTTCTTATTTATCATAGAAACCATTTTTCTTTACTATTACAAGCAGCTTTGCTCTTTTTTTGTACCTCCATAAGTGATTCAACCACTGATTAAAAAAGTGAAAATCCCCCAGAGTCATGGTGATGTTTATAGTGCATTTTTATGGGAGGTTGTTGAACCATACATTTTTACAAGCATGTTTGTTATAAATTAGATTTTTCCTCTGGTTTAACAACTTTCAATAATTGATGCTTTAATTCTTAAAGATTTCATGATAAGCTGTTGCTAATCTTACATGAGAGGGTTTTGTTCTAAATAGATGCTCCAAATCTCCCTTTTCTTTCTAGTACTTGTGTGTATAATCTGCTAAACTTATGCCTCTGAAATAAGAACTGTCTGGTCTATTTTCTAGCCACATGTAGATCTAGGTGAGTTCATTGGATCCTCAGAGACAGAGGATCCTGTGCTGACAGTGCCTGATATGGAGGAAGTTCAAGGACCTCTGGCTATGTGGGAGGCTGATATTCAACACATTGAACTGGAAAAAGGAAGCAAAGGACTTGGGTTTAGCATATTAGATTATCAGGTAACTATATCCTACTTTAATCGTGCTTTTAAGGGTGACATATTAAAGGTATATTATTAATAGACAAAAAGCAGATGGAATTTTAATATCATCAAAGATATTTTTCTTGCTAGTAAATCAAAATCGTGATTTACAGGTTCTTTATTAATTATAACAAAAGATTTTAAAATTGATTTTTATAAGTTAATAAAGTTTAAATAATTCAATTTTTAAATCTGTTAATTTGTTTTTAATTACTTGAATTTATTAGGTTTTATTCTTGAGCTATTGGGATTGCACAACCATGAGGGTTATAGTTTAGGAATATCATGGAAATACAGCATTTTTTTTTCTATCATTTTGAGAATATGTCTAAATGATTTTCATTTTCTTCTTAACCAATGGTTCCTATTTTAATGGTAAGAAAATGACAGTAGATACTTATTTCTTATGGGTGAAGTGAGTGATAGAGTTGTAACTAGATATATTATACATTCTAGTATTTCTGTCTTTTTACTAAATTATGAATAAGCTTAAATTGGTCAAGTGTGGCCTGCAGCCTTATCCTGCATTGTGTTCTCTGCTTAGTAACTGAGGAAATGCAAAGGCAGTCAGATAGAGTGCAGCTGTTGCTCCTCATTAATTAGAACTGAACTAGAAAACCATCTCTGATGACTCCAGAGAGTTTTGTTCCTCATGGAGACTAATTCTGGAGCCTTGTTCTAATATTAACGCTCTTGTGTGACCGAAAATACCGCATCACCAAATATTATGCCTCTTTCGCTGTTTCTTTTTTCAAAAAGACAGACCTTATCTTCAGTTTTCTCACTGGAGTGATGTCCTATTTAACAAACACTGCTATTAATAATTTATCTGAAATGGAACCTCAGATGATAATCTATGAAAAATTAAAATTACAGTTTCAAACTTTTGTGTCCAGTTTCAGAGGTCTACCTAGGAATACTGGAAAGTGAGAGTTCCATTGTTTCAGGTGAACTCCCGAACTTTCTAAAACCTTTACCCATGTACTATTACTTATGTAATTCATTAGAGGTTTTATGTGAAAATTTTTTTAAGACTTTTGAAACAGTTATGCATCCATTACACTTCAGGGTGAACAACCCATGGAAGAGTATTTCATTGTAAAGAAATTCCTTCTCTGTTGCTTTCATTTTGTCAGGATCCAATTGATCCAGCAAGCACTGTGATCGTGATCCGTTCACTGGTGCCTGGCGGCATTGCTGAAAAGGATGGAAGACTCCTTCCTGGAGATCGACTTATGTTTGTCAATGATGTTAACTTGGAAAATAGCAGTCTTGAAGAAGCTGTCCAGGCACTAAAGGGAGCACCACCAGGGGTTGTGAGAATAGGCGTTGCCAAGCCTTTACCTGTGAGAATTCTGACTTTATTGGTTTCTTTTTATATTTGCAAAAAGATAACTTGTAGACTTACTTTTAGTTGTAAGTGTTCTCATGATTGAATGATTGTTGCTTTGTAATTTCCTTGTCATTATTGGCCTTAGAACTGTAAACTTTTAATTTTGAGTAATATTTTATAAAAATGAAAAAAAAATGGTTCAGGGATAAATTATAGTTTAGTGGAGTATGGTTCACTTTTGACTTTTTTAATTAACAATAAAGTTAGGAATATAGAATCAGATTATTTTTCAAGAAACATTAATAACAATATTGTAGGGAATTTCAGAAATTAGTAGTGCTAACAATTAACAGTGAACCCTTTAATTAAAGTAAAAAAATATAATTCTATCAGAGTGGCTAAAGTTTTTATATTCTGTTTACTTTAACACATTTGTTGTCTGATTAATGCTGGGCAAGAAATTAAACTTATCAAAGTGGGTTCATTAACTTGTAACAATCCTCTTGGTGGGAATAGTCCCTATTTTATTAATTACTATAATTTTTAAAACAACTAATTAATTTATGCTACATAATAGCAGTATTCCTACTAAGTATGGTTATGGCAGCATAGAGATCAGGATATAAGATCAGTAAAAGAGAGAATACAGAAAGATTGAAGGCAGAGCATTTTGGGAATTTACATGTTTATTAAGATTGGCCATATATTTGACTCTGGACTGTCTGATAGATCAAGAATTGCAAACACAGCTCTTTTTTTTTTTTTTTTTAACTGCTGTCAAAGAGATACCCTACCCAAATAAATAAAGAAACTACTCTAACTAGTTCCAATATAAATATCTTTAATGAGACTATTTGATATTTCTTATTCAGTATACATTGCAATATATAAAATAATTTTTACATAAAGTATGTTTTACTATTAAACTCCTAGTTGGTAAAAAAAAAATAAAGTTTACCCCTGTTACATTATTTTTACATATATTGTTGACATAAGATAAAAGTCAAAACAATTCCTGAATATTTTTGTCTATTTCATATGAGTTGGGAATAAGAATGTTAGATTTTTTGTGAATGTGATCAAGGTTAATATACAATAGTTTCAGAACACAGTCTAGTTAGATTGTATGTATGCAGACTTTTATTTAAAATCAGACTAATAGACTTCATTTTGGGGTTTACTAACATTCATTTCCAAGTACATTGTATATAATATTCTAGTAAGGGAAGACCGATATATTCGTTCTTCTTTTTAATTTTTTGTGACTTTTAAAAGAAAAATTGCCTTTCTCTATGTAGAAGTGACTGTTTAGTGAGATACTTGATGGGTAAAGTGACCAGGTTACTGATATAAAAGATTGTTGATTTTGATAATCCTCTGTAAAGATAAATAAAGCATGTAAGTTACCTAGATTTATTTTTGTGGTATTTCACAGTACATACACATACTGACTTATGTTGTGTATTAGTAAAATTTTATGTCATTTTTACCTTAACAAGAAAAGAAAGCGATTAGAAATTCACATCCTGCCTGTCCCAACCTTGAAGCTCTAACAAAAGCAACATCAACAGGTATCATAAGGTTCACAAATCAAAAGGATAGCTTGTGCTTTTTAAAAAATAACTGTTCTAATTTTTAATTACTATTTTCTTATAGCATCTAAAGACAAATGTAAGAATTTAACAGAAATGGATTCAGGCATTTAATAGACTATATGAAATCTTTTCTTTTTGGCTGTAATTATTTTAAGTAAGGAGGGCCAAAAGACATATGTTTAATCTGGAACATTTTTATAGTTTTTTTTTTTTTTTGAGGGGGGGTGATAGAGGCAAGTTTATGTAAGAAAAGGGGGATGAAAGAACAGAAATAAAAGGAGATATAACAGCAGGATAACCTGAATTGGCCAGGCTCAGGAGAGTATAGGGATTGACTACCTTTACAGGGCTTTAAAACTGCCTAATACCCAAACTGTTTTTACCATGGATACTTTTCATTTCTGGAATAATTTTCAAACTTAGTGAAAAACCATGAAAAATTTAAAAAAAAAGAAAGAACAGAAACCTCTACAGTGATGATTGCTGTATTACTTAGAGTTCTCCATGACTTATTTTAAAGATTCTTACAGTTGAAATTCAGTTACAAAAGCAATCAATCGTTCAAATACAACTAATTCCCAAGAGACTTACCTAGGATGTATGAAGTTTGTCTTCTACCTGTATAAACTAATAATACAGGTTAAGGATATTGAAAATAAGGTATTTAATAAAATTAGGCACACATTCTGGGAACAGCTTAAATGCAATTAAACAAATTGTCAGTACAAAGCAATAAAATACAAAGAAAAATCATGTGTCTAGTCAGCTCAATTTAACTCATAATTTTCCATGGTTTTATCTATATTATAATCACTGAAGAAACATTTTAATGCCAAGGGTTGCGATCCAGCAACCTTGCATTACAAACTTACTACATTCGACAGTAGTGAAATGCCTTCTTCTGAATGCACTCATAGTAGCTCTAAACACAGAATAATATCTAATCGTTATACCTTAAGTAGATTTGAAATTGGCCAAGTTCAGCAAACAAAATGTTTTGATTTGTGCTGTTTTTAAAGATCTAGAAATTTCATGTAAAACTGGAAACAATGCAAACATCCATAGAGAATAATGATAAATAAGACATGATGTAGTCACACAATAGAATACAGGGTTGAAAATTGAGTAATAACAAAGGATGAAATTCATGATCTTAATGCTAACTTTTCAAAAGCAACAAGACATAAAGTGTCAATACATTTATAGGTTCTAAAACAGAAAAAAATCCATTACATACATGCTATATCGTTGTTAAAACTGATAATTAAGCGTCATAAAAGTCAGAATACTGGCTACTTCTAAGGGTAAGAAAAGGGTTATGATCAGGCAAAAACTCAGTTAAAAATAAAAGTAAAAAATGTTTTCAGTTAACATATTATACTACTGTTAGAAAAATATTCTCTTTGTATCTTAAAAATAAAAATGTTGAATGATTATTGTTCTGTGCTCACCATTCTATATTAAAAGCAGATTCTCATTTGAACTTTTCCTTCTTTCTTTCCTGTCTTCCCCTCATTTTTCTTCCCCTCTGCATCCGCTTTCCTTTTCTTCCCTCTTTTTTTTTTTTTTTTCATGAACTCTTCCTCAAATACTGAGCTTTATTCTCCCTGCAGCTTTCCCCAGAAGAAGGTTATGTTTCTGCTAAGGAGGATTCCTTCCTCTACCTGCCACACTCCTGTGAAGGAGAGAGACTGGCTGACAAAGCCCTCTTCAGGGCTGACTTGGCTCTGGTTAGTGGCCACAACTTAATAAGCTTTCTTTCCTAAATCTGTGTCTTAGTTTTGTTTTTCAAAAATTTCTACAGTCATACTAAATTCTTTGTTCACTATGTTTTGGAAAGCTCAGCATTTTTGTTTTCAATGCCACTGTTTCTCAACGTTGAGCGTGAGAATAAAATCTGTAATACATGTGGGCACTATTTGGTTTATGGGAAAAAATGACTTAGCAAATCATTTTGTCAACATATCATTAGTCTCTTCATTATATGAGAAGTTGTTGCAACCTTAATTGCTCTAATTTCCTAGTTGGGGATCTCATAACCACTTTCAGTATTCAGTTATAACTCAGTGTTTTCATTACTTTTAATGTAGTAATAAGTATATTGTTTCTATTATATAGTAAGAATAAAAATCTTTGCTTTTATAATTACATTTGTAAACATCACGAATTTGTTTACAAAGCTTCACTGACATAAAAATTTTTAGGGACCACTGGAGTTCACATTAGTGAGTAAATACATATAAATACATGGTTCATTAAGACTCATTTAGTGGGGTAGAGGAGACATTGCCATGTCAGTAGTTAAGTCTGATACTAAATATCTCGAATACATATGTGACATTTATGTAATTGAAATATAAAAAATTCTGCATCCTGCCTTCAGTGATCCTATTATTATAACTCCATTTCTCACTTTCTTGTGTGCAAAGACTGCCCAGTTTCAGTGGAAAGCAGTATATCTATTTTTTAAATACTTCTTTGAGTTAGATTAGAGAGAGATTAAGAATCTATGAAGTTCTTCGTTATGTTCTTATAACCAGTTGTACATGTCTTTCGTTAGAGTATGAGTTATCTTTGACTTTCATAATCCTAATATTAAGGGAGACAGTTTTTTGTTAGTATTTTTATATTGCCAACTTTTGAAATAGTTCTTTGAAAAGTATTGTATGTATTTTACTACAATAATTTCACATTATAATTAACATACCAGGTGACAGTCCTGTTCTCCATGTTAACACTTCAAAACTAGTTTAAAAAATTTTTTTGGATATGTTGCTGTACACAAATATTTTCTCTGGAAATATACTTTAAATAATTTAAATTTAAAATAATTTTCTCTCTAGAATTTCATGAGTTCCTTGAATATCCATAAATGAATGCCAATGAAAAGCAAGATTGGCCTTTCTTTTTATGAATTCAATATCTTACAGGTCTTGGGTTTCCTCCCTAATCAGCTACATAATCTTGTAGTTGGTTTTTGATTTCTCTGGGTCCTACAGTAGCTAAAATAATTGATAATCCTTTAAATTGTTTTGAGATATTGTTTTTAATGTTAATTAAAGCAAATAGTTTTCTTTTCTAATCAATGACACAACTTGTTTAATACCATCTGTGTAGATGTATATATTGTTTAGATTGTTGTACATACTACCTACTTCTAAAACCTCTACATATTGACTCTTTAGTAAATTTAAACAGTATTTAAAATACATTATCAGAGGGTCACTTTAAAATGCCTGCCTATATTCTGACCAAGTTTTTGCAAGAATGTTACTTGGAATAATGTTTTATAATGCTTCTAACTTCTAGTAAACATGTAAGTTGACATCACAAATAAATAGAAACAGAACTCATATTTTGCTGCCGAGGCAGAAAATACTGGCAATATGAGAAAAGGGTAGTACATTAGTTCAACATTCTAAGATGTGACTGAATTGCAAGAAGAGTAATCGCAACATTACTTAGTTTTTTCTCATGGCTCTGTCACAGAAGATGATAATAGAATTTATAAATAATATTGTTAGATTTTTTACCTCACTCCACAATAATCCACAGCTTCATCTGGGCACATCATAATCAGGCCCCTTATTTGATAGGTTCAGTGTGAATATCAAATATTTTCTCTTTGGTTTCTTATATAATTACCTTCAAGATCTGAACTTCTGTAAATCAGTGGTTTTAAAAATTATAAAAGACTAGCATAATATCTTGTTTAGTAAGTGTTGGAAATAATTGCCCATCTTCTATGTTAAATAAGTTTATTGTAGTGAATGAAAAAAATGATGATGAAATATTTTATTATAAAATTCTAGGGATTGGACACTTTTCATTAAAAATATTCAACTGGAAATTGATTTATGGAACTGATTAAGGATTATTTAGAGTTGATCCAGAACCTTTGTTAATTACTTCCTTTAACCTTTTGCTGATGAAATAAAATAACTTTCAATTCTAGTCCCTCTGCTGCTGTTTGGAAGTTCTTCCTTGTTGCTCATCAGTTTTCATTGTGTTAAAAGGATATGTACAAAATAGACTGCCACCAAAAATGATTTTTGTGTATCTTATTCTCAAGTGGAGGTTTTGTCATAGAACAGAATTCCTAACTGATAGTATTTTTTTTTATTTGTAGGTGGACACAAATGATGCTGACTTAGCAGATGAATCTACATTTGAATCTCAGTATTCTCCTGATAATGACAGTATCTATTCTACTCAAGCCTCTGTTTTATCTCTTCATGGCAGTACTTGCAATGATGGCTTGAACTATGGTCCTTCCCTTCCATCTTCTCTCAAGGTACAAAGGAAATATCATTTTATTTATGAAAGAATCTTGGGTCATTTTCCAGAACTTTGGGAGTAGCATGATAGAGACATCATTTTCCTATTAGGAATTCATTATTATGTTAAAAGTGTTATTTGGGTCTATTTTCAACTCTCTGGGCTGTGATACAAAGCAATAGACACAAGGATACAAAACTTTCATCAGGATTTACATGCTAGAAATAAAAATTTCATAAACTTATTTCTCAGATTATGTTTCAGCTATATTTATCTGAAACAGGAAAAATTACCATTTATATTCAGGAAAAATTACAAGCATTCCTGTATTTTCTTAGTGGTTGTATGCAAAGTTTGATAATAATTTCCTGCTCTTAATTTGATATTTGCTAAGTTAAACTTCATGCTGCCATGTTTTTATTTAAAATTATGCCAAAATAATTCAGTAAAAATTACAGTGAAAAGGCCAGGCATGGTGGTGCATGCCTGTAGGTAGCAGCCTAGGAAGCCATGGCTGGGCCCAGCAATGGCCGTTCGAATCCTGCCAGAGGCACTTAGTGAGACATAGTCCCCAAAAAATAGCTGGGCATGGTGGTGCATGCCTGTAATTCCAACTACCTGTGAAGCTGAGGCTGGGGATTGCTTGAGTCTGTGATACTCCGGGCAATGTGAACCTGCGGTTCCATGGGCAAAAATAGCAAGACCTAGTCTCCAAAAAAAAATTATAGCAAATAGGGGAGTATGTTTGTTACTACATGTGAATGAAGAATTTACTTACAATTTGACGTATTTGCATTATCTGTATTTTAGAAATAGAGTTATTATAACATGAACATGCCAACTCTATTTTCTTGTTGACATACTGTATAACATTTAATAAGTAGTATTTTAAATTTATCTTATCTTGAATATGAAATCATGCTATTTAATTTGGACTTGCTGAGTACTGGTAAAGATGAACATTTTGCTCACCATTTGGTTTTTATTATCATTGCTGCTCTGTTCCTATCTTTTAAGCATTTTAATATTAGGTTACTCATCTTTTAGTTGATTTGTTGGAGTTGTTTATATTTTCTAGAAATTAACATGAAACAATTTGATATACTTATGAGTATGTGTAGTAAAAGAAATCAATAATATATGGGAGTGAAATTTGTCAACCTCAGGAAAGAAGTTATTCTTGGAGAAAAAAGGAAGCATGTGATCCCTAACTGCATTACATTGTATTATTTCTAAAAGAAAGATTGAAGAAAATACAGCAAAATGTATTGTTCTATGTTGGAAATACACCATAACTAAACATTAAGTCAAGATGAAAAAAACAGTATATTATTAAGAATATGAAGTTTTTACATTTTTCATGTAAATTCAATAATTAAAAAAGTGTATTTATTGTAGGTTGCAAAGTAGAATATCCGTTGGTTTGACACAGTTTTCTTTCTTTCCAGATTAGCAAGTAATTTTTTGGCCAGAACAGTTTCAAAGCATTTTCTTTTATGTTCAAGGTGCACCTGTTATCTTTGCAAAGATGCTGGGCAATCTCCTTGAATTGGTTTTCAAGGTATACTCTTGAATGGAGCAGCTGCTCCTTTCTCACCCCACCTGAGACTTTCTGTCTTACTGAGTCCTGTTTGGATGCTTTTCAGTCTTTACTGGCCTCAGGGCTGTAAACTGAGTTCATCTCCTAATGGAATCTCTTAATCCATAGCATTGCATACTTCTTGCCAGTGGGACAGATTGCATTGTTTAACTTAGTAATTGTTACTTAAAGGGATTACACAATCTGCATACTGAGAAGCATATATTTTACAGGGCAAATGCTGGCTGTATGCAACACAACATATTGGCTTACTGAAGTCTGTTTGCCTCCTTTTTTTTTTCCCCAAGCAGTTTACTCTTTTGTTGAAACAAATTTTGGCAAGCTGGCCTATCAACTGAAATATATAAACTACAAAACAACAAAGAAGACATTAATGAGACTGTTTTAAAACACATTGTGAAACTCCTGTGTGCTTTCACTTTTCTTAGAAAGTTTTTTTATTTATTTTTTGTGGCATATTTCTAGTACCAAGATATTTATAGAAAATGTATGTAAATTAAAAAAAAAATGGTACAGTCAGTCATCTTGCTTCTTTGTATTATGTTTATTTAAAAAAACCATAATAGCAAATTGTTATAAAACTTAGAATTGATCAGTTTTCTTTAAAAAAAGTTAGCTCACTTCACAACTCTGTTTCATAAAATAAATCATGTAGAATATGATATTTTAGAGACAAAAAGAAGCCTCTGTACAGACTTGATTGAAGTATGAGTATGTCACTGATCTCTCAGGTGTCTGCCCATGCTAAATTGGTAGTAATCTCACAGCCATCAGTGGTAGCTGGAAGCACACAAATCATTTTACCAGTCTCTTACCTTGAGAGGTTTTGACCTTGTCATTATGCCATCAGAGCTAGTCATCCACAGCTGAACTTGCCTTTGTGGGAGGCCATGCTTATCCCTTGTTTATCTGAGCAGGGCTTAGACAGTCATTTAGAAACCAGAAGCCTGCCACAGCATGTGGGGAGCACAAAATTCTTCCATTTCTGGGGCCCGTTACTTAAGCTTTTGTTTTGTTATTGGTCAAATTTGACTAATTATCATAAATTAATTATCACAATTACAAAATTTCAACAGAGTTAAAAATGTAGCTTGCTTCCATGGCATTTGGATGAGTAAAGGCAGTTCACTGAAATGCAGAATTTAAAAGCAAAAAGCCAGTGAATTTATTCCTTTTGCATTATTCTAGGTTTTATTTTCTGGTAAATCTTTTAAAAAATCTCCAAAGACATTACAAAAAACAGAAATATCTGTGGGAATTTAAATTTTTTTAGACTTTTTTGTAAAAGTTCAGTATGGTTTTTGGAGAGATGGTATTTTCATTTATGTTTTTCTACTTTGACTTAAATGTAACCACAAAAGACTTAATATCTGTGTTTTGAGATTGCCCTGCTCTATTCCTTATCCTCACCCTTATGCCCTGCTTTCCCTTATGTATCCTAGCTCTCTATTCTTGCTCCAGTGGTGAAATGACTACCAGTTTGGTGTATGTTACCTATTTTTGAGTGTTGGTCCCCCTAGAAAATATTGATTCCAGTGCAGATTGTTACGGCAGAAATGTCTTTTTGTACTGCACACCAAATGCAAATAACAGATATATTCCATGGTTAAAAAAAACAACTATATTCTTATAAATCTCAACTTAATGTCATTCTGTAGCATAAAATATTGCAGCATTCACTTTCATATTTAAAATGTTGTTACGTAAAATAAATTCTTTTGGATTAGATGTTAAAATACAAAAGTAAATCACTTTAGTCAAGATGATGTTCCAAGTTTCTTGGGATAAAACTTCAGCTTTCAAAGGTATAAAATATGTTACCTTTTCACTTACTATAGGTAGTGTATAGACTACATAAGAAGTGTCCCTTATCTTAGAGTGCTAGAAGTATATTAAATTGGAGTAGCTATTTTTATATGAGAAGAATTCTGTTTTAGATCATTGAAAAAAGGCAGTTGGATTCAGTGGATGTTTAAATATTTAGCTCCTCTACGTAAAAATATTATCTGTGTTAAAAAATGTAAAATAATGTTCCCAACTATAACATTATTTTATTCATCATACTGAAGAAAAATAATCTCTTTTCAAATATATTTGACATTTTATTTAACCTTTTCCCCATTTTCTCTCAAGTAGAATATATCAAGTAGAAGCACATATTAATGTGGATTTTTGAAAGACTTCAGTTTAGAGACAAAGTTGGACTGGAAAATTGTAGTTATTTTTGGACATCTTGTGGGGGAAGAACTGCTTTTCTTTTAGATCCATAAGACTTTTAAAAATAAAACTCAGTTGGTTGTTCAGCAACCAGAAATGTTTCTGAAGTAGGCGTATGTTGTCTGCTTGTGTTGATTAGCTCTTTCTTTTCTGTGTGTCTGTGTTAACTCCTTCATGAGTAATGCATCAAAGTTTCTGTTAACAAGGTTGGCTTGACCTCTTTTTCTGATGAAAAGCAATTTTGATTGTTTATTTGAGATGTGGGGGAATTGATTTACTACTAATTTTTATAATTTAGCAATACAAATGCTAACAAATTCTGTAATAAGTATACTGTTATACATCATAAAAATAATCAAATTTGAGTGAATGACCCAATAGTTATTGATTAGGTGTTTGAGTGTGTAGAATTACACATCCCTTCATCTGGAGATTTTAAATATGTTACTTGTTTTATGTAATATTGCTGTAAGGTGTTTCATTATATCAGAAAGAGTGCTAATTCCAGAGGGATTATAACTTGCTTTGAGGAAGAAGATTATCATAAATTATCTGGGTTCAATTGATTACTCACAAAAAATGGAGAGAGAAAACTCATATTTCACTCTGAAATAAACTTTAGATGAATTAAAACTATATATATATATATATATATATATACACAAAACATTTATACTAGAAAGTGTTTCACTTGTGTGGTAGGACTTAATAAGCAATACATAACACAGAAGTGGAAGAAAATTTGACAGGTTTTGATTATATAATGATTTTATAAAGAATTACATTAAGGCTTGTTTACATAAATAATTTAGCTTCTGAATGTACATGTATATTACATATACAAATTTAAAAGACAAGTTGACACTCTGAGAAAAATATTTCCAGAAAAAATATACCACAAACACTACATTAAGAATTTGTGAGTAACAAGAACAAATACAAATCATATCTGATAAAATAGTGGGTTAAAGTATATGAGGGGCCATACCAAAAAGTCCAGAAACAAGTGTTAGTGAGGTTATGGAGAAAAAAGAATCTTAATATCATGTGAGTAGGAATATAAATTAGTACAATTCCTGTGAAAAAGAGTATGGGATTCTGAGAAGATTAAAAACAGATCTATCATATGATCCAGCACTTCACTCCAAGGTATTTCTCTGAAGAATGCAAACACTAATTTGAAGGGTTGTATCCACGCCTGTGTCATTGTAGCTCTGTTTCCAGTAGCCAAGCTATAGAAGCAACCCAGCTACCTAGCTACACATGAGTGGGTTAGGAAGATGGGTATGTATACATGGGGGAAGCTGACACAACTTTAAAAAAATGAACTCTTGCCATTTGCCACAACATGGATGGAACTGAAAGGCATTACACTAAACCAAAAAACTGAGCAGGAGACAGACAAGTGCTGAATGATTTCACTCATTGTAGTTTATAAAGAAACAGATAAAGCCTAGAACTCTGACTGTAAAATTGAGTCCGCCAAAGGGGGAAGGTGAAGACACACATAGTGAACTATTTACGGGTCCTTTGGTGGTGGGTGTGTTGTGTAACATTCATCTGCAGAGTGTGTAACTTTGAGTCAAACACAGTGTTTTTAGTCAGTTTTGTCAATACAGAAATACAATAAAAAATTATACAATTAAAAAAGTATATGGAAAGAATGTTTACAGAAGATAGTTCATATGTGGTAAATATTTGCCAGAAACATACATAGTAAACCCAGGAACTTTAATACATTTCATACTGATCTAGTTGAAAAGCTAATTACAAGTTGACAAGATCAGTTAATAACATATTCCTGTGGTCTCTTTAATGTACTGCCAAATATATATAACAGTATATAACAGCATTTTAAGTGTACCTATCTTTTCACACAACAGTTTTAAATTCTAGGTGTTATACTCAAATTTTCATACAGGCAAAAGAATGTGTGATTAAATCAACACTAATGTCTAACTATTATTGTATCTTTTCAGTTCAATCAGATTTACTTTAGTACTCTGTTCTTCCAACAGTCCTATGCTAGGTGCTATTAATTTCTTCAATTAATAGATCAGTGAACCAAACACAGGCTATTTAAATGATTTGCTAAAGCACAAACAGCTAACTACACACACTTTCTAAACCCAGGCAGCCTGACTCCTGACTCTCTATTCTAGTGTCTTTCAACTAAGAACTTTTTTATAAGTAATTAAAGCTTTATGTTGACTTTTATTTACTGACTTAGAAATTTCTCATGATATGATGTAAATATACTTCAAAAAAGGCAAGAAAATTACTGCTATAGTATGTGTAGTTCAGTTTGTTTCACAGATATGCGTATATCTGTATGTAAGAGTGTGTCTGTGTACTTGGATTTACATATTATATAATCTGCTCAAGCTCTGATGAGTAAAGCCTTACTAATACCACCTATTTCTCTTGGGGAAAGATTGAAAGGAGCCATGAAGAAAGACTTTCATATTTTACTCCGTATATGTATACAATGTACATCTGTATATATCATACACAATGTATGATTTGAATAATTTCTGATCATAATGTATTAATAGTGTGTTTATACTTTAAAAATATCAATAAAATAATTGAAGGGAAACTTGATAAGTTAGTTAAACAACAGTTCATGTTTCAGCTGTTTGGCCAAACACATAAATTATAGAATCCATTTGCAAAATAAGTTTTTTGTTGTACAGATTCTAAATAGGAGAGCCTGGATTAAAACCTACTTCTGTGACACCCCTGTTTAATCTTCTTTTGGTTATACCTAGCAGAACATTTATGAAAAATTGCCCTGTAATAATATGAACTTATGATTTCCTCTCACAAATGTATGTAAAATCCTATCAAAAACAAAATTTTTGTTTGCTCTTGTCTAGAGGGTGCAGGGGCATGCAGGCCAGCTGCACACTGCCAGGGGTAGCTGGGTGGGCCCAAAGACCTCTAGGCGGACCGTGGCTCCGCCCTTTCCGCATAGGGTTCAGATGGGCGGGGCCACACCCCTTCTAGGTTGACACGCCTGGGAGAACCCGGACAGGTAGCATCCTCTCCTCTGGAGGGCTCAGGTGCGTGCAGACCAGCTGCACACCACCAGGGGTACCCAGGTCGGCCCAGAGGCCTCCATTCAGCCTGGTGCTCCACCCCTTCCACCCCTAGCCCTCGGAGAGCAAGGATGGAGAAGACCCTGGGATAAGCCCACCCCCCCCCAAATCTGGAAAGCCCAGAAGGGGGGAACGGATGGGGTTGTGGTTCCATCCTCCGGCGGGTGGTTGTTGCATGGCAGGCATCTGCAGCTCAGATAGCCGAGGCATTTGCCCCCCAGACTCCAGCCCAAGGCGGGCATTGAGATGGCAGATGCATGGACATCTGGGCCCCACCCCTATGCAGGGATGTACCAGCATGGGGGGGTGGGGGGTGGGCTATGCTCCTTCCATTTCATCACTGTCCAGTTAATCTTCAGGAGGAACAAGAACATATATAACACAAACCCCGTCGTGAAAAGGGTGAGGGACCAGGTAAAAACCCAGCCCATAAGCCTGAGCTGGACACAGCAGATGTACAATTAAAAGAACCAATCCAGGCGACACAGGAGAAACATCTACAGAAACACGGTATCATGAAGCGCACCTATGCGCTGCCTGATTCTGGAAGACCCAAGATCTCATTTCAGAGATGCCTTCTGGGAGAGAAAGGCGCCCCTCCCCACTTGACAGAGAGGATAGGAAGGCCAAAGACTGGGGGCATCAGCCCCACAGCAAAGTTGCAAACCAAGGCAGAGGAGATGATCTACAACGGCCAATCACATGCCTGTATCCACAGTGAAACTTCTTCACCGGCAATGGAGGGGTTAAGACCCCCTAAACCCGTCTCCAGAACTATAAGGTAAAGCAGCAAAACAACAGAGATGGGGTTGGAAAAGACAGCCTCCAACGAGAAAGCATGGAAAGACCACAAGTCAAAATAGACTGGCTGCCCAACGCAAACTTAAAACTGAAAACCTACCATCATGGCTCACCTGGTTCCAAGAACATAGTCCTTCACCCAATGAAAGAACACTACCAAAAGAAAGAAAGAGACTAATGGACTTAACATAGACTATCAAACAACAAAGAGTGGGATGTGAAAGAATGGAGGGGGCACCTGAGGAAGGGAGGTGGGGGTTATATCCCAAAAACCATTGACTGAGTTTGATAAGGGAAGAATGTGTATGTGTGTTTATTCTTTTTGAGAAATGAGCCATTATGTTCTGTTTCATTTTTCACTAAATAGTTGTCCAATAAAAAGTGTTCTTTCAAAATACATTCATTCTGGCCATATTTAAATTTTTTGTTCTTTACTCATCAGGATGTTATTGAAAATTCATCAGATCCAGCACTTGATCTGCACATGTCCTTGGAGGAACTATACTCGCAAAATGTCCTGCAAAGACAGGATGAGAGCCCTGTTTCGGTAGACTTAAGCATGGTACCTGCTTCTGGCTTTTCCATGAATGATTATATACCTGCACATAGTATTGAGCAATATAAATGTGAACACACAGACCTGTGGAATGAACCTCATCTACCAAATGCAGTAATATCAAATACAGAGCTCACCTCTCCTATGCTGCCTGAGTCCATTGGAAAGGTAAAATTTTGAAGATATGCCTTGTGGACTATGGTATGGTTAGGGACATGGTATGGTTAGCTAATCTCCACATTGGGAATCCATGCTCTTACAACACTGAGATTTTTCAGAAAGTAACCTATGAACTTTATAATTTAGTTATAAGGTCTTATTGAATAAATCACAGCCAATAGGAAATGGATGATGTTGAAATCATAATCCAAAGTCTAGTTTTCCTTTTCATGTGACTTTTTTTTATTTTTCTGACAGGGCCCCGAATTCTTCATTCAGCAGAGCTCTCTGGCCTCTACTGCTGAATGTGTCATGCTCCAAAATAAGTCCAAAGATTCATTTGAGAGAACTATTATTATAGCAAAAGGCAATTCTAGTCTAGGTAAGTTTCTTATTTTTCACGTATATCTTTCCTTCCAGCCCTCTCGCCAAGAGGAAATAGTGAACATGACTTCATTATTTTTAGCCACAGATAAGAAAATATATAAAGTTTCCCATGGTTTTTATGTTCCTCTTTTATTTGATCGTTATTTTTCTTCAAATGGTTAGTAGGTTTCTTTTTTTCAGACTATCTTAAATCCTTCACTCTTGATTATTTGAAAGTCTTCATAAGCTTGCATTCACATAAAAGATATACAAATTGTGTTCGAAACAGCAAGTCAGTAAAGGAATTTTAAGAAAATGAGAAGTCAGCAATCTGGAATTCTAATTCTTTAGGAAGGCAAATTATTAGTTTCTTTGATGTTACCAGTTATGCATAAGTCAGTTTGTACTTAATTTCTTCCATTCATTGAAATAATGACTAAAAAGATATCCAGGTGTGCCACTGCCAGGATAAATGCAGTTTATTCAGTACTTTCCCCAGGTGGCAGGATTTTTGTGTCTTCTGTTATCCAGAAAGGGTCATGGCTTGTTAATAATCACAAAATCTTCTGAATTGGTCAAAGAAGACTTCCCACAATAATAAATGCTAATTACAAGAGCTAACAAAATTGAATAGAGCACATTTGTTCTTTTTTTTTTTTTTTTTTTTTTTGAGTTAACCAATCATGTGATTCAGCTCTGGTGCTGATAAACAGCATTTAGTTATGCTGTTCTTTATACCAAAGCACAGCCCAAGTTGTTTGGGCTAGTGCTGCATTAGAGATCTCCTATGATATAACCAATCCAGACCCTTTATGTTGCTATCTTAAAGGCAGAGGTATTGTTTCCTTGTTAAATTTGAGACTTGGCAGGGGAGTCAGCACTTGGTGAGTGGATTATAGTTTCTGTTTTCTAGAATTTATTCCATTTGCTGGTGGCTGTATACTACCAACAGCATTTCAATGGAGATGTAGATCCATCTTTAATCTTTTGAAAAATTTCTATACTATTTTCCATTGGGACTGGTCCAGTGAGATTTCTTTCTTTTCCACATCATTGCCAGCATTTGTTTCTGGTGGTCTTTTTGATATGGACCAGTTCTCACAGATGTGAGATACTTTCTACTTAGTTATATTAAGAATAATGAGTTATATATTGCATCTAGTAGAATGATATGATATGAAACTTAAGCTCTGCTACTTTCCATAATTAAAAGTTAGAAAGTATAGACCTCTAAGCAAGTCAGAAATATTCCATCTGCTAATGAAGTGTTTTTGAAAGTATGTTACTGAGATTATTAGTTTATGGGATATTAATAGAAGTTACTTACTGGTTCCAAGTTTGAAAGTTTAGAATATGATAAATTTAAGGAGACAGATTTCTGATTGTACTACTTCTTAATATAATTAAAAAATATTTATTGTAATAACATTGGTATACAGTGCTCTGATTCAGAGGCAAATTTCAGATGTCTGTTATAGGACCACTTTTTCCTCTTCTGAGGTATTATAGTACATTTGCCCCTCCCCACTGTTTTACCTTCTTTTCTTCCCCCTATTTGTTGTCTCAGTTTCACAGTAAGATTTCTAGTATTTTTATTAGTTTAATTTTGTTGGACCATCTCTTTTGTTCTCTATTTTCTACATGTAAGTGAAATCATCTCTTATTCATCTTTCTCCTTCTGCCTTGTTTTGTTATCATTATCCTCTGCAGTTATCTCTATGTTATGAATGACAAGAGTTTATCTTCTCTTACAGCTCAGGAGTACATTGTGTATCTGCACCATATCTTTCTAATCTACTCATCTGTCTTTGGGCTCTTAGATTATTTTCATAGCTTGGTATTCTTTACTCCTTGTAAATAGTGCTTCAATGAACATAAGAGTGCATATATCCTTTCAAATTAGTGTTTTTACATTTTCAAGTAGACACTAAAAGTGGAATTGTAAGGTCCTATTGTAGATCCATTTTTAACCTTTTGAGAAATTTCTAAACTATTTTCCACTGGGATTGGTCCAGTGAGGGTTCCTTATTTTCCACATTCTTGCCAGCACTTGTTTCTGATCTTTTTAATATGGACCACTTCTCACAAATATGATATGGTGTCGCATTGGATTATGATTTGCATTTCCGTGTAAATAAGTGATCATCATATACCTGTTAACAATTTATATGTCTTCTTGGGAATGGTAGCTATTTATGTCCTACACATTTCTTTATTGATTTTCTGTTTTATTTTGTTTAGTAAATATGAATTATTTGTAGATCTTGAATATCACCTAGTTGGATGTGTGGTGTTCAAATACTTTCTCCCATTCAGTGTTTTTTGCTCTAGTGATAGTTTCTTTAACCGAGAAGAAGCTTTTTAGTTTGATGTAGTTCAGAGTTTTTTTATTCTCTTTTTTTTTTTTTCTTACTGTTGATGATGCATCCACAAAAAAATTACAGAAGCCTGTGTCGTGGAGTGTTTTGTCTATGTTTTATTCTATGTATTTTATGGTTTTAGGTCTTACATCTAAGTCTTTTATCACTTTCAGTTGGATTTATATAATGTGAGATAGTCTTCTAGTTTAATTTTTTTGTATGTGACTGTCCAGTTTTCCAAACACCATTTATTGAGATGTCCTTTATCTAGTGTATATTCTAGTTTTCTTTGTTATAGATGGAATGTCTTTGTAAGTGTAGGTTTATATTTGGACTCTCAATTCTATTTCATTGGCCTGTGCATGTGTGTGTATTTCCGTATACAATACTATTTTTGATTATTATAGCTCTGTATTATTGTTTGAAGCTGGGAATATGATACCACCATTCTTCCTCTTTCTTGTCAGATTGCTTTGGCAATGCAGGATCTTTTGAATTATGATTTTCAGTAATGGTTGTTCTGTGTCTTTGAATAATGCCATTGAAGCTTTGATAGGGATTGCATTATGTGATACCACTTTGGGTAGGATGGCCATTTTAACAATGTTCATTCTTTCAATATCATGCCATTCCTCTGTCTTAAAAATTCTTAAAGCAACCATAAAAGTTGTCATTTCTTTTACTTTGTAGATTAATAAAATGAGGCCTAGTTTGATGTTGAGTTGCTGAAGGGTTCAGAATACAATTAATGGAACTCAATTTTGGAACCATTTCTCTGGTTTCACAGCACATGGTTTAAACCAGTCTGCTGTACTTCTTTCAGGAAAAACTGAGAGATTTTACAATTTACAACCAACATATCATTGGTGTATATTACATAGAACTTGTCACACCCTGAAAAATAAGCACTGGGTAAGAGGAAACTGTAAACTAACTGATGCCTCTTGGTTTATCAGGTTTACATGACTTGACAACTTTTATGAATCATAGAGTTATGAGTTAAAGATGCTATGACAAATGGAACTGTGTTGGCTCTAGTTCATGATGACTTATCTGTATCTGTGGCTTGCTTTATTGGGGAGCTTGTAGTACTAGTGAAAACAAGATGGTGGTGGTTTAGAATCCCAATTTGTAGGTCTCTGTGGAAAGGCTTGATGCATCATTGGAAACTAGAGTTTCTATTGAAAAAGTTTAGCATCAGTCTCTTTGCTATAAGAACCTGACTGACCTGGCTGAAGTAGTGCATAAACTTTTTTGCTGATTTGTTTAAATGAAGGTGTTCACTTAATTACAACATATAAAAATCACTAGTATGAACCTTAAGTTTATATATATTTACATATGTGTTTATATATTTTGATAAATTTTGTTCAAAAATGGTAACTAGGAAGGAGCCTGAATCACTTATATACAGCAGGAAATACCAGGCAAGAAACACATTATAGTTAGGGCCTTTCTTATAAAATACATAAGATATAATGTCTAAATTGGCATGATTGTAATTTCTATTTCATTATTTTCAGTGGAAACATAAGTAGGAATTTGTGACTTAGAGTTTTTACAAATACACTTCTAGTCTTATGTCTTGATTAATGTCCTAGAAATGCTTTTAGAACTTTGTTTTAAATGAATTTATTTTAAAAATTTTAAATAACTCCAAAACCTCGTGTATTTGAAGGAAACAGTTAAGGGTAGGGTGAGAAATTAATTTAGATAGGATTTGTTCAGAAGGCCTTCTTGAGAAAATAATATTGAAGAATGAAAAAGAGTTAGCTATGCAGGAGCTACAGAATGAGGGTGTCAAAGACTGAATCAGGAAATGATGAGACATATTCCTGAGAGAAAGCCCTGTTGTTGAAATAGAGGAAGCCATGGATGACATGGCACAAAGACAGGGTGCGCCTAGGGAGGGTCAGGCCACAGTAGGAACAGACAACTTCCGTAGGTGTGTTGTATAGTATTATTACAGAGACTACTAAAGGATTGTTAACATGGGAGTCCTATAATATGATTTATCTTTTTATAATGATGATTAGAAAAGTACAGTCTTAGTTGAGATTTAGTATAGGTATGGAGAAAGGTGAATGGATTCAGGATAAGGTTTGTTTTTTTTTATATTGGTGGGAGAACTATCGTATATAGCAATGTATGAACAAATATGTATAATTAGTTCAGATAAGTTAAAGATAGGACTTGGTGATGAATTAAATTTTTAAGGGAAGTGAGGTAGAATCATGAACAACTCCAATATTTCTGCTTTGTGTGATGGAGAATGGTATGGTGGGACCATTACCAAATGGTTGAAGAGAAATGGAGAATAAAATATAGGTAGAAAGTGAGAATTTCAATTTTATATTTTCTGATGTTACACTGACTATGAGTCATCCAGGGAACATGGCAGGAGGACAATGTAATATTTAAATCTTAAAGTTCATAAGAACTCAGAATTGGAGATAAAATAGGAATTAATTTCTTGTCAGTTGTCTTCAGCAGAGTGCTGTACATTAAAAATTATGATTGACATTGAAGCTAAGACTTAATTACAAACTCCTTAATGCTAGAAATTCTTTGTTAAGGTGAATTTGATTTTCATGTATTTAATACTTACCTATATTCTTCTTTGCCACAGGGATGACAGTAAGTGCTAACAAAGATGGCTTGGGGATGATCGTTCGAAGCATTATTCATGGAGGTGCCATTAGCAGAGATGGCCGAATTGCTGTTGGGGACTGCATATTGTCGATTAATGAAGAATCTACTATCAGTTTAACCAATGCCCAGGCACGAGCCATGTTGAGAAGACATTCTCTCATTGGACCTGACATAAAGTAAGTTTCATTTGGACCTCAGTAGAACTTGGGGAATTCATGAATTTCAATTCATTAAAGCATTTGTTTTTTAGTATGGTACTTCTGTTCAATATACAGAATGATATATAATATTAGGAATTTGACTTTCTTAATAATTCTTCATTGTAGATATGCCTCTTACAACAATGCTAAAATACATGGAAATTTTTTTGTTTTTAATTTAGATTATCCTATGATTTCTGCAAAAACCTTAGATGTCTCTTCCGTATCTTACGGAATAGGTTCTCAGGATTCTACAGAGTTTGTATTGGTCCCAATGCATGAATTTGTGCACTACCTAATTGACTTGTATGGATGTTAAAACTATGCTAGTTCTGTAAGGGTCAGATGTGGAAAAGACCAGATACAATTCTACTTGGACCAATAATTTATCCTTGTTGAAACTGCCTCATGTTCCAGAAGAAGTCAGTAATACATTGGTATAATTATAATCTAAAAGAGTCTGATATTTTGTCAGGAAGTGTTTAAAATATCCAGTAATCCTACAGTGTTCTTAAAGCAAGTTACATGTGTCACCAAACATTTCTTGAGCCAACACAAAATCAATTCGTTCATGACTTTATTGTCACACCTCATCAGTGTAATAACTTGATGTTTTTTTCTTTTAGCATTAATCATTGAATGTTCCTTTTTAATATATACAAGTTAAAATCATAAGTAAGAGTTCAAGAACTAGTATGGAAGACATTGCTTGTATTAATGTTATTTCACTGACTACTTTCTCTATTATCCTTTTGCACAGTACATATTTGTGGAGCTTAGGTTAAAAAAACAACAACTATGCTGTGTTTTTAATTCTGCCATTAATAAAAGTGGAAAGGTATAATTTGAACTGGATTCTGCTGCCTTACAGAAAAGCAGTATTTTTAGGTAGAATTCTACTAATTGACTTTCATGTTTTTGCATGCATATTTGACTTATAAAGAGAATTGGTCTTCAGATCATGTGACAATTCCTTATTTGTCTAATCCATAATGTTAGTACAAATGAACATCATTAAAAATGTCGGTGTCTCTGCACTCAGAAAAAAGTTAAACTTTGAGTGTTTTTCTCACCACTTATTAACCAGTCCTTTTGCTTAAAAGATAGTTGATACGGATGCACACATGGAGACCATTGTAAGCATTTTAGCTTACATAATGTAGAAATCGTAAAATACACAGATGACCTTATAACTGGTCATTTGATTGTGAGAGTGCACGTTATACTGTGTGCAGTAATACAGGTTCTGGCTCACATTTCGTCAGTCTGAGCATCAGATTAGGTGCTTGGTTCTGTGTTTACCCTTTAGTACTAGAGAATTTGAAAAGTGGCGAAAGATAAGACAAAAATAAGCTGTGATATCAATAGGTGTAAATCTAACATCTAGTCAACTTTAGAAAAGTTGTCAGGTATGTTTTCAAGATTCAGAATTCTTTTTCCTCCTTTCTTTGATTTTGTTGTTTTGTCTTTCTGTTCATTTGTTTTCTCATATTCGGATTAAGTCCCATAATCTGTGTGAATTGCACCTTTATGATCTTGAAGGCTATCTGGAGATTTAAATTAAAAAATAATTGCTTTTAGATTCTAGGAGTCAGAATGAACTATCATATTTTGTGTTAAATAAAGACAATAAGGAAAATTATGCCACCTTCCCCTTTTGGAAATCAGTTTCTCATATGCTCACACACACACATAGACACACATAATACACAGAAAACATGTACTTCTTTACAAGTGCCTTTCTAAATCTAATTCAGCTGGTTATAGCTTGACTCATTTTGTAAATGGTAGAAGTATATTGAATCATACAATCTTTTTTCAGAAAAAAAGTGTTAAATTATAAAACAGATAGCCATGTTGATTCACCAGAACTAAGTAACATGCTTTGTGTATTTTGCAGGAATATATTTTTGGCCCTGTTCCATTCCTATGGGTTGTTTTCATAAAACAAAAGGTTTAGAATTACCTTGAAAGTCACATGACTAATCCTCCAAAAGGACGGGCTATAGTCCTTCCATTGCTCTATTTTTTTTTTCCTTCCATTACTCTAAATGGAACCATAACATTGCCTCTGGCCAATAATGCTCTAGTCATTGCCAGGATCTAGTCTCTATCGGTAACTCCTCTTCTTTACTTCTTGTTATGAGCCAGATTAATCTGGAGTGGTGATGGGGGTTGTATTGTAGGATCCTAAAGTATTTAAAAAAGCTCTGAGTGGTTTAGTTATATAACTAGGTTGGTTTTAGGAAAGACATTGTTGATTGAAACAGGATTTGTTTTTTGCCATTTATGGTAGATATCTAGGAACGCTGTATGTGCATTCATGCCTGGTAGATAATTTGAGTTTCAGGAGTTCAAGAACAGCCAGTGTAAGTTCCAGGTCTCATTTTTGTCTGTGGAAGACCAGATGTGAAGCCTCACCAGAATGCATTCTGTTTCACTTCTCACTCCACCTTGCCAGGAGCTCTTATATTTCTGTAATAATAGCCAGGGTTTTGTGCTTAGCAGCAGCTGCTTGCAACATCTGCCAGATAATTACTGAGCTGAATCAGAATTCACCTGCCTTAACCTAAAGTGTGGGATGAATTCCTGATCAAGGAATAAAAGATTGATTGCAGTTACATTTTTCCATGCTTGTTAATAATCACTGCTATAGACACCAGTAAAGAGCAGATGCTTTTCTGGGGGAGGTGTAGATGGGAGGGAGGTGGAAAGGGGAAAAAACAGCCAGGAGCACCCACTTTTAACTACATATGTATGCATCTCACATTCAGCACAAGACACTGACATTTGTTAACACCATTGTAAAAAGATGCCGCGGCGTATGCTTCACATTCTAGATTTTCTACAGCACCTGCTGACGATCGAGCCCCCTTTTATGTGTGAGTATCGGTGATTTCAAACGCTCATTATGGCTGTGTGTTACAACTTGTCTGTGAAAACCATTTTATGCTTTTGTAATGTCCCAATGCAAGGATGAATCCAGATACAGGTTCAGTGTATACATTTTGGCTTTCCCCCTTCATTTATATAAGAACATAAATTCCAACAGAGGTTTGAGATTGTGGCACTTTCACATGGCACTGCTGATTGTGAACTTATTTGAAAATCATATTTTACAACTACTGTTCTTTCAAGCTCCTTTGTAAGAGAGTAAACCTGTCTGAATATGCAGATGAAATCTCTGGATTAATAGCCGTATCTCATTTCGGCATCACTAATGCAGATTTTTCTTCGCTTCATGTATATATAACCCAAGGTTAGTTTATGCTTAAGAATTTTTGCTGCAGCTCTCAAATAAGCTGTTTTTCTCTGTTTATGCAGTTCGTAATTAAGTTTTGTTATTTTTTGGATGATTTGGAGATTTTGTGTTGTTGTGTGACCAGGTTTGTTTTGGAATCACTGCATGTTCTGCTGCATTGTGGGATGTTTGTTCCAATGGCTTTGTGCTCTGTGATGAGCTAAATACTTATGTCTTTTTTCTCTCTGCTGTTTAAGGTATCAGACAATTTTTGTAAAGCAGCTTCTCCCCCCACCCGTTCATAAAAGGAAAAGCAACTTTAAGCAAATATAGACAAAAACTCATTTTTACTATTATTTGCAGTAGAAACATCTTTTTCTTCTCAAACCAATTGAAAATTTATACCTTGAACTGATTATTATGATTATTGCTGTTGTTTTCTAGCTTCCTCCTGAATCTTTTCCTGACTTTTCTTAAGATTATTTTTTCTGAGTTTTACCTATACTAATTTTAAATCTTTAGAATTCTAGTTTAGTATAACAGGCTTTTCTGGTTTTGGGTTTTTACACAATCATCATAAGTTTTTGTAAAAGAAAATGCAGTGTTTTCTGACATAATGTGTTAAACATTTTAGACTTTATTTTTGAAAGAATAAATGCAAATTTACTATTCAATATATTTTTGTAGCACTACAGAGAAGGTGTTTTTATATATGAATAAACTAAGTAGGGCCAGAATTAGAATGCAGCTCTCTAACCCAGCCTAGTCTTATCCACTTAACTGTGCTTTCTCCTTCATTTTGTGATCTTCCAGGTAGGTAAAAATGTCATTAAGCCTTTTCCCAAGTGTGCACAGATTTCACCAGAGTGAGCAGGGTGATCAAACTATTAGAACTGCCTTACATTTGTGTGGATATTTTTCAGTTTACACTCTCTCATAAAAAATGACATTTTTGTATCATTTGATTCCAAACCCATATTTCACAGAGGAAATGCTTTTTATGGAATAATCAATTTATCTTATATGATATATCCTCATTACTTAATAAATTATGCCAGTGATATAATTCTTATTTACTACTGCAAAAAATATCCATTTACCCTTGCCCTTCAGTGTAAAGATTTTAATACTGTCTCCATAGGTAAGTTATTGATAGCTAGTATAATTGTCTCCAAAGTCTTCAAATTGTGCATTTTGGGTACTTTTTTAACTGCAAAATTGTGCTTAATTACATGCAATATTTCTCTTGCTTTACTAATTAGTTGAGGGCTTTGGAACTGCTTTCTTAAATGAGTATATCAACAACTATGTGGCCCTATAAGACAACAGATTTGAATTTTCAAATGTTATTTTCTAAATGTTATTCAACATCTAAGTCAGTGCCTTTCACATTACAGGCAATCAACCAGTACTTACTAATTTAGCAATAGAAACAGTAAACTTTTCTCTGAAAACAGTATAAACTTCAGATTTGGATTTGATAGTTGATAACTTAATGGAGCTAACATATGGTCATTGATAATGCTTGTTAATAGCTATAATCAGTTATATATTATGGAATATAATTTGTTTACTTAGTATTTTCATAGAATACATGTAATTTGTTTCTGTGAAGGAATTAAAAAATCTTTAGATAAAGTGAATGTTACTACTGGTGACTTTTTCTAAGGATTTATATATCTAATTTTAAAAATCATTAAGTTTTTGAATATTAATAGTGCTACCATCCTCCCCCCATGTGGTCATTAGTAAATAGTTTATCAGCAGCATTTTAAAATGTAATTACTGTTGTCATTTTTGCCTGTAGGATACTTACCCTTTTGCAGTTTGACTTAATAAATGAGTTATATAAAAAAGTAAGAGTGAAGAGACACTAATAGCATTTATACAAGTTCAGAGATTGCTCTTAGCAGTTAAACAAATTTTGTTTCCTTTTGCTCTTGTGAACTCTGTCTGTCCAGAATTACTTATGTGCCGATAGAAAATTTAGAAGATTTCAGAGTAAACTTGGGACAACAATCTGGAGAAATAATGGCATTGGATATTTTTTCTTCATACACTGGCAGGTAAGTGAAACAGTAAGTCTACTACAATGAATGAATTGTACTATAGCTTACAAAGAATTTTGAATCCAGAGTCAGGGAGGACTGGAATAATGAAAAAAGACTGAAATGCTTTACCTCTTTGAAGACTTTTAACACATTTTCCTTTTTCCCCCTAATTACTTGTAATTGGTATGGGAAATTTAGAAAAGCATTAAAGTTCAAATCAAGAAATCAAAATCATCTTTAATTTAAAAATTAAAATCAACTTTTAACATACCGATTTTGAAAATCACCCCAGGTATGAATGTTCTTTCATTAATTCCTGAACTTAGAATTTGTATAGTATTATATCAAACATTTTCAAATACCTTTAGAAATTTTATGAATTTCTTTATTAACATACAGATTCAAAAACGTTTCTAAAGCTTTGAAAAACATTTCTAAGCATTTCTCTAAACATTCTAAACATTTCTAGAGAATGTTATGTTGCATGATATATATGCATATTAGGAAACTGTATATGACTATTTTTAAATTTGTTTTTAGTGGAAAAGTCTTTTATTTAGGTAACATTGATTTACAGCACTGTGTATGACTCAGAGTGATACAGTATTTTAAAGGTTCTTGATATGCAACTTAGTAAGGATTTTAAAATAATACAGGAAAAGGTTTTCTCCCATAAAAGGATAGGAACTAGGTTTTGATGATGCTTTCTACTAGTACAAAACAGGAAAGAAATAATGTCATACTGCTTGTCCAGAATGTACCATTTTACACTCTCTGCTGTGGGCCTGTTTGTGTGTGTGTGTGTGTGTGTGTGTATGTGTGTGTGTTTTCCATTGTATTGGTAACCAAGTGCCAAATTTTTCTACAAATATGCTGCAGAATAGATACAGCTTTGCAAAGGTTCTAAAATCTTCTGAGACATGTTCCTCAGAGCATATTGGAACATTCCATAGTATGTTCATACTCAGGCATAGCACTGATCACATCAGTTTCCACTACAAGTTGCCTATGACCATTGTGTGCTGAAAGTCTAAAAAAAGAGGAAGGGTATAGTGTATTTTCAAGTCAGTAGAGGCTTTGGAGCCTCCTGAATTTTATGGGAGCAGAAATACTCACTTCGCCCTGTGCAAACTCAACCACATTCTGCTTTAGAAATTTAATCTCTGGTTTAATGGCACAAATTGATTATAGCATCCTGATGCTTACCATCGAAATTTCAAAAGTAGTCATTCTAAAGTCCAAATGTCTTAATTAAAGAATATGCTAAAGTGACACCATATTCCTACTTAGTTTCAGGGCCTTAGCAGTACTCTTGATGGCTAGAGAGAAAACACCACTTTGACACTGTGCTTGCCTCCCAGCAGAAGACAGGGGCAAATCAGGTTTGTCCAAGACTGTGACTGGTTCCTGCACTGTAGAGAAAATATATTTGCTATTAATAAAACAAACTACAAATTATTGCTATTCATAAAGGAAAGGTACAAGCTCCATTTTATAGAGAACTCTGCACCAGAGGGAGATTAAGTAATTTGCTCATCCTCCACAGTTAGTCTGTTAGTAGAGAGTCAGGTGTGGAATGTAATCATTGAGGCTCTGTTTTCTTAGCCCATTAAATCCAAAGGAAGTATTGCACAAGCCCCACACAAAAATATATCAGCATGGAAACAAAGAGTTCAGGATTAGGTGGAAAGATGGCCTCAATTCAGATCTCACTTCTCCTACTTTGCTGTCTTACCTAGTGCCTGTTTTTAAATCTGGCAACTACCTGGAGTTGAAAACATAGTGTATTACTAAAACTCAGAAATTTCGTTGATACGTAACAATTAAACATGGATACAATGAATTTTAAGCTCTTATCTGAAGGAAAGTCTGAGAAGGATAACTGGTTCATTCTCGTCTGTGACACAGAACAGCATCCCTTAAACTATACTTTACGATGAATAAAGAATAATCAGCACATTTATAGGAACATGTTGAAAGGATTAAAGATTATAGACTCCTTTAAAGAGAAAGAGGTTCTTACATCAGAGGAGTTAGGATATTAGTCTTCTGTGGGTTAGGTTTAGTTTTCTCTATATTTCATTTTTTGGATTTTGGCTTCATCCAGACTATCTGCTTCTCAGTCAGCTTCTTAACATTGTTTTTAAATCTTCCTTTGGGTTCATTTCCAACAATCCTGTCCTAGTGTCAATTTGCACTATTACACCCTTACCCTTATTCAGAGCCTCATTCCACAATCTGCACAGGAGGGGAATTCAAACAACCAACAAAGAAGTAGGACTATTGGCAGGTAAATTTCCTTTTAACAATTGACAAACATCTTTCAGGTCAAAAAAAGCAATGAGACATTCAAGGAGAGCCTGAATATTTGTTTGCCAGAAATGGGAAATGCATTCAATGCAGATGGATAGATGACTTCCTGTCTCAGAGTCTAAAGATTTGTTAGAATTCAGTATTCCTATTAGTGGAGAATTAATAAAACTTAAATTCTTTATTTACTAATTTCTGTGTAAAACAGCTGAAAACATTTATTGAATCAGAAGTTTTATAGCCTTTACTTTCAAAGGTCTATGCATACATATTTCTTTAGAAAGCCAATTTTTACTAGTAAGGACATACCATTTTGATTTTTACCATTCTCTTTTGCCCTTATGATGTTATGTATTGATGCAGTGCCTGCTTTTGGAAAACCAAAATGTCTTATTGATTTCACTATTATTTCCCATTTTTATTTAAGGTTCATTAACAGACTGAGTCCACATTTTTTCATGTGGTAATGTGTGAATTCCTCAGAAATTAAAGAGTAACCTTGGACACAGGTGTATTGTAAAATGCTTCCTATAAGGAGTATTCTGTCTTGCCCTTTTGGATCAGCTGGACAATAGCATTATTAAAAGTTGAAGGGAAAGAATTAGTCCATTCTTAGAAAGAAAATATCCTGAATCCCTGATAATTTCTTTCAGACCAGCAATTGGTCCGAATTGTGTGTATTTATAATCCATATGGTACCTCTAATTTCTTGTATGAAAAGTGTGGAAGAAATATTTGTTGAATGCTTTTTCTTCAAAATTTTTTGTTTCTCCCCTTTCATTTATTTCTTTTATCTTATCATCTTTCATCCAGAAAGAAACACATAGACAAGATTCTTAGTGTTTATCTCCAGAATAAGTTATGGTAGATTGATTATAATATATGGTTTTTATTATTCTTAAATAGTTCTTAAATAAAATATTATATGTGTAGTAACAAGCCAAATACACATAAAACTGTCTTGCATGGTTTAGCTAGGATCTTGTAGTCTCACTGTCTAACTCCTTTAACATTCAGAGACATTCCAGAACTACCGGAGCGAGAAGAAGGAGAAGGAGAAGAAAGTGAACTTCAAAATGCAGCATACAGCAACTGGACTCAGCCCAGGCGGTAAGGACTATTTCTGTCTTCTGCCAGCTTGTTTTTTAAGATAAGGAGGTATGGTTTCAAGTACCAGTTACTGCTTGCTACTATGACATTGGACCAGTTATTTCATAGTCCTAAACATTTTTTCATATATAAAATGGAGAATATAATGTTTTTTGCATAGGGTTTAAGAATATAGAAGGACGACTTAGAGAAAATTATGCAAAGGATGTTGGAATGTATGCTTTTTGTAGAGTTCGATTTAGGTATACTATGAAGTGTTAATTTATACATTTTAGGTGCTATGTGTTTAAACTTATATATTCAAAATGTGTATAAGTAAGCATCTTGTTATAGACAGTGGTTATTCTAACTCATTTGTCTAGCATCAATTTCATATATTGTAGATAAGATCATTTTCATCATGCTCTAATATATCTTTGTGTATCACTGAGGCCTGCCTATTTTGTGTTCATGCTGAGTCAAAATTAAACTCAGCTTAATAGAAATTTGTTGAGTACCCATTTTGAACCCAAATGCCATCTCCATAACTTTGTGAATATCAGGGATTGATAAAAATGAATTCCTACCTTCAAGAAAGTTATGCTTTACTTGGGTAGGCAAGATGTGGTGCACAAAAATTTGATTAAAGAAGATACTAGGTATTTTGCATAAAGTGTAAATTATAAGTAATCATTGCCTAGATCTAAAGGTGATCATCACATGTTATCTTGCACTTAGTAAACATTTAATATTTATTCTTCAGTGAATAAAATGGTTACTTAAGAGAGAAACATATCTTTTAGTTTTACTATTCAGAAATATATTTTGATGGTTTTCCATGCTCACCTATTAACTTGAAACTCCAGCCATTACATAAATATTTCTAAGTGAATGATATTTAGAGTATAAAGAACATTCTGTGTTGCCTTCATATAGAAAGTGTGCATTTCCAGCCATCTAAAATGAATTTTTTATTTCTTTAAAAGCTAGCTATAAGAAATCAATGTGCTTCTATATCAATACCCACATTGAGAACAAAGTATGTTTTATTGATGATAGGAATCATAGTAATACATTTGAATTTTGCTTGAAGATAGTAATCCCAGGAAAAGAATGAAAAAGACAGATTGACTAGTTTAGTAGTGTTATGAAAGGAAAAGTTATGTTTGGAGTCATAATGCAAGGTATTGGGAGTCATTAAGAACCATATCAGTTCTAGCTTTGATTCTTTCTAAGATAAATCTCTTAATCTCTACTAGATTTCAGTTAGGTCATCTTGAGAAAAAAACAGAATTATTAATAGACACTTTAAGTTTGAGGGAGGATTCAGTGTGATGATAGTGGAAGCTTAGAGTAGAAAATTTGAATGGAAGCTGAATGGGAAACTGCTGAAGTCTTTCTGAGAGTAGACCAAGGACCTCACTCACTGAACCACATCACCTCATCTGTATAAGTGTGAAATCTTCAGATAGTGCTTAGTACAGAGTGAGAGCACTCAGTGGTTGCATGGTGATTCTTCATCACCATCACTATAATCATTTATGACTAATTAAATGAAAAGTTTCTAACAGCATTTGTTATGAAAATTTTTATGTGAAAGAATTGGGGATATTTACTTTTATCTTCAATTTTAACCTCCACAATAGCCTGACACATGTTTTTAAAGGTGGTAACTACTTTTCAGAGAGAATATTTCTGGAGCTGCCAGAAATTTTAAAGAAAGTACCCTGTACTCATAACATATAGAGAAGCACTGAGATTCTTTGGGGTAAAAATTCATAAAATGCTGTGAGGAAGTATACCAAAATAACTACAGATTTTCATAAATGAGAGCAAGAGTTGTAAACACACTATCACATTGGAAATTTATAATGGAACTTTCACTCCTACAGCAAAATATATATAGAGAATTTATAGTGATTGTAAATTTTGATATTGTAAATAAACCATACTCTCTTATTTTGCTTGTGGGTTTTATTTAGAATTAATATCATGCTCTCTATTATGTGTATATTTATGTATAAGAATAAAATATGTATATATATGTGTATGTGTACATATATATATAAAATTTTGCAGTCTCCTTTTCTATACTTTGGTCTATACTTTGGAGATCTATCAAGTTGATACTTAATTCTAATTAAGATTATATATAATTCATTCAATATAGCTGTTATGTTTCACTTCAATATATGAATATACCCTGGTTAATTTATTTCTAGTTTGATGTTTGTATATTTAACATTTATTTACAATTGTATAGTGATTGTATCTTTTTCCTTATACTTATGTGAGATTTTATCTAGGTATGAATCCAAAAATGGAATTGTACACACACAAACATATATTTCCCAGGGTGGGAGAGCCCTGGGAAGTACAACAATATAAAATGCAAACACACACACACACACACACATACACACACGTTTGTGTTTTTGTATTTTATATTGCTGTATTCCCCAAGGTTCTCCCACCATCATATCACCTGGGAACCAGCATCTTGATCTTTTGTGCTCCTCCCTTCCCTGATTTCCTTTTCCCTCCCTTTTCCCTAGCTGTTTGCTTTAGTTCATTTGTCATCTTGTTAGTTTTGACTTTTTCTTGACCTTTTATTTTCCCTATATCCCATCTATAAGTGAGATCATCCAATTTTTGTCTTTCTTTCTGGCTTATTTCTGCTATTAAGATTGCTCCTAGGTTCATCCATATTATCACAAATACATTGAATTTGTCTTTTTTTGACTACTGAATAATACCCTATTGTCTAAGTATACCAAAACTTTTTCATCCATTCATTCATCAGTTTTGGAACATTTTGGTTCTTTCCAAATCCTGGCTATTATATGGAACTGTAGTAAACATCTGAGTACAGGTGTCTTTTGAACTAGTGTTTTGATATTTTGGGGTAGAAGTGGAATTGCTGAATTGACTGGTAGTTTCATTTTCAGTAGTTTGAGGTTCCTTCTCACAACTTTACATAGTGGCTGAACCAGTTTGTATTCCCACCAGCAGTGTAAGAGTGTTCCTTTTTCTCCACATCCATGTTGAAATTGGTTAAGAAAATAAACAAAGCAGGGTGCTTACTTAAACTTACAAATGGGAGCAGCTGGCCCCTTAAACCCAGCCACTCAGCAGCTTTGACTCAGCCGCAAAAGAGCAGTAGCAAGACCACACTAACTTTAAGAAGAGGCAAAAACAGATTTGCTCATTAAAAAGACAAAATAAACAAGAGTCACTGAGGGTACAATTTGGTACTGTACCCTTTGGTAATGTTACCACATAATTCATTCCCTAGTCCAAAAAAACTGCACATGGGTTCTTAGGCACATGTGTCCACAAAATGGTGGTTGTCCCACCTTCAAGCCAGAAACAAGATGGCGTCATCACTCCTTCTCCAAAGGCACAGCATTCAATTCAAGCCAAATGAAACCAAGATGGTGTTGTCACTCTTTCATAAGCAGAAGATTCAAATCCAGTGAAGAAACCAAGATAGTATTGATTTTCCTCCAAAAGATCCAGCTCCAAACATTCCTTCAGCTTCAGCTCTGAAGTAATGGCCCAAAGCCAGCAAGACTTACTTGATACAACAACAGCAACCACTTCAGATGTCAAATGATGAAGACAGCAATACTTCAAATTTTCTTCAGGTCTCCAGATAATTCCCAAACTTCACAGCTTTGAAATTAAAGCAAGTTTTCAAGTACCACATTTCCAATTCAACTTACAGAGGACACAGGTTTTTCTCCAACATGCTTCCCAGGCACTTCACTAGCCCAGGCTGGGGATGAAAGCCCACATCATGGCTTCCTTCCCTGCCTGGCTGCTGCACATGGCAGCAGCAGGCCCAAGGTCTCCAGCTTCCTTGCTGCTTCTCTGCTCTCTCCTCTTCTGCCTCTCTCTCTCTCTCTCTCCTCCCCCTCCTCCCCTTCTCTCCCCCTCTCTGCGCTCCTCTTTAAAACCCCTTACTCTATTCTTGTGAGAAACTTCTTTCCCTTCTCCAAGTCTCTTCCCACCAGGATGCAATGGCTCCTTTCTCAATACAACACCACCTTGTGGGGCCACAGCCCCCCCCCTCCCCCGTTTCACCACAGCATCCCTATCAATGCCAGCACTTGTTGTTGCATGATTTTTTTTTTTTTTTGATATGGGCCATTTTTACTGGTGCAAGGTGATTTCTCACTATACTTTGATTTTCATTTCCCTGACTGTAAGAGACATTGAGGATTTTTTTCATATGCCTGTTGGCCTTTCTTGTTTCTTTGAAGTTTCTTTTAATTTCTTCCCATTTTTTTTAGGGGGGGGGGGCTGGGCTTTTTGGTCTTGTTAAGTTATGGGAGTTCTTTGTGCATCTTAGGTATTAGATTGAGTGGTGTCAACTGAGTAGTGTGCAAAAATTTTTCCACATTGTTTTGGGTGTCTTTTTGTTTTAATTATTGTCTCTTTGCTGTACAAAAGCTTTTCAGTTTTTAGTTTGATGTATTCCCTGTGGTTTCTGTTTTCTTTGCATGTATAGATGAGTCCTGAGAGAGAGTTTTGTGGTATAGGTGGCGGAGTGTTCTGCCTATGTTTTCTTCTATGTATTTTGTATTTTCAGGTCTTATCTTCAGATCCTTTATCCACTTTGAGCTGGTTTTGTCTATGGTGTAAGGGAGTAGTCTGTATTCACTCTTTTGCATGTAGCAGTCCAGTTTTCCCAGTACCATTTATTAAAGAGACTATCCTTGTTCAAAGGTATGTTTTTTGCCCCTTTGTCATAGAATAGTTGATTATACAAGTATGGCTTTATTTCTGGACTTTCAATTTTGTTCCATTGGTCTGTGTGTCTGTTTTTTATTCCAGTACCATGCTATCTTAATGACTGTGGCTGTATAGCATAATTTAAAGTGTAAGACTGCTATCCATTCATTTTCTCTCCTTTTGATCAGAAGGGCTTTGGCTATTTGAGGTTTTTATTATTCCATATTATTTCAGTAATTTTTGTTCTATTTAAAGAAAATCATTGAAATTTTTATTGGAATTGCATTGGCTCTATAGATTGCTTTTGGTAGGCCATCTCGATAGTGTTGATTGTTCCAATCCATGAACAGAGGATGTCTTTCCATTTCTTTATGATTCTTCTATCTCTTTTAACAATGTCTTATAGCTTTCTTTGTATAGATCATTCATGTCTTTTGTTAGGTTTATTCCTAGGTATTTAATTTTCATTGGTGTGATGGTAATTGGAGGCTTTTTTTTTTTTGATATCTTCTTCTGACTGATTTTTTTGTGCATATAGGAAGGCTACAGATTTTTGTGTGTTGATTCTGTAACTGGCTACCTTGCTGTACTGGTTTACTCTTTCTGCTAGTTTTTCTGGAGATTTTTTTGGTTTTTCTACAAAAAATATCATGTCATTTGCATATAATGATAGTTTCATTTCTTCTTTCCCTATATGTGTTCCATTTATGTATTCTCTTGTCTTGTTGCCCTAGCTGGAACTTCCAGTACTATGTTGAAAAGTAGTGGTGAGAGAGGGCATCCTTACCTGACTCAGTATCTTAATTGAAATGATTTTAATTTTTCCCCATTAAGGATGATATTAGTAGTGGGTTTGTCATATGTGGCTTTTATTATGTTGAGATATATTCCTTTTATCCTGAGTTTTTTAATGGCTTTCATCCTGTATGGATGTGGCTTTATCAAATGCTTTCTCTGTGTCTATTGATATGATCATATGGTTTTTGGTTCCCCTTGTTGATGTGATGGATTATGTTGATTGATTTTCAGACGTTGAATCATCTCTGTGTTGTTGGGATAATTGGTATATAACCCTTTTTATGCTTTGTTGGATTTGGTTTGCCTAGATTTTATTTAAAATTTTTTGTGCTCTGTTCATTAGGGAAACTAGTATATAGTTTTCTTTTTTGTGTGTTGTCTATGTTTGATTTTGGTATTGTGTTATGTTTGCTTTGTAGAATGTATTCAGCAGTTTTCCTTCATTCTCAATTTTTTGGAAGAGTTTTGGTAAAACAGGTTTTGTGTCGTCTTTGAATGTTTGGTAGAATTCATTTGTGAAACCATCTGATCCTGGGCTCTTGTTTTTAGGGAGAGTTTTGATGACTGCTTCAATTTGACTGCTTGTAATTGGTTTCTTTAAGTTCTCTTTTTCCATTTTTGTTCAACTCTGGGTAGCTGTATTTTTCTAAGAACATGTCCACCTTATCCAGGTTGTTGTATTTGTTTGCATATAAATGCTTATAGTTGTCTCTAATTATCCTTTGTATTTTTGCTCTGTCAGTTGTAATTTCTTTTCTTTCATTTATAATCCTGTTTTCTCCATTCTTTGTGAGCCTTGCTAAGGATTTATCAATTTTATTTATTTTTTTTGAAGAAGCAGCTTTTGGTTTCATTGATCTTCCAGATTATCTTTCTCATTTCACTTATTTCTACTTTAATTTTTATTATTTCCTATCTTCTGTTGGGGTCTGGATTTTGTTGTTGTTGTTGCTCCTTTTCTAGTTCCTTGAGTTGAGAGATTAAATTATTTCTGTGGGTTATTTCTTGTTTTTTTGATATGAGCCTGTATTGCTATGTACTTTTCTCAATGAAAAGTGGAAATTTTGACTCAAATGTATAAATTAGTTCATTAGAAGTTGTCAAATACTTTTCATTTTACTTCTGTTCCAGTACATGAATTACTTTTTACACACACAAACCCTGTTACCATACCATGGTCATATTTTTAAAATGTTTTTGTCGGAATAATGGATCCAAAATGATACCTTAATTAGTGAACAATGTTTAGATATAACAGAATTGAGTTGGTGGGGTACATATATACACTCATTTGTCATAAAGATTGATTTTTACAATTTGATCTCATATTCTCAGTAATCCTAATCTTAACTAATTACAAATAGTAAGAAATTTATTGATTGCCTACTAGGTGTCAAAACTTTGCAGTTTAATTCTCACAGCAACTTTGATATGGATTGTTATTAACTCCACAGCTGAGGAAAGTTTGAGAGAATAAGTTGTAGAATTATATAATTGCTAAATAAGAGGATTTGAATTTGGTTCAGCGCTTGGTCAACCTGGAGTTCAGATATTTGTTTTACTTTTTTCTTAATTTCATTCTTTGAAACCTATGTATATGTCCCAAGAAAGGCTGTCATCTTAAAAAATTTACCCTGAAATGAACATATCCTGAATATTTTTCATTAGTTAAGTCTCCCTTCTCCCCCATGAGTTCGGTGGCTAATTTACTCTGTTGTGTTTAGTGACTAATGAGTCTAATTCCTCAATCTTTTGGTCATTTTGCAAGCTTTAACTTTGGTTATCTTTTCCAGTATTTTAAGGAGTTACAGCCTTTGTGTATGTGAAAGCCCCACTATCTGTTCCAAGCACTGTGGAGCATATGGTTCTTTCATGTAAGGCTATTTAACTTCTCAGTATCTCTTACCCTCTTTTAAAAATGGAGCTAATAGTACTATCTGGGTCTTATTGAACCTTGTGAGAATTAAATGAGAGTACTTGGGGAGAGGGGATAAAGCTGACCACAAGATAAGAATTTGAATGTTTGTTGTGACTGCTGCTGCTTTTTTCATTATTGAAGGAATCATTTGAATTTCTAATGTTCCGTGTTCTAATGTAAACCAATTGCAATGAACCCTACAAGACAGTTTCTTTTATTTTTTTCATTTATTTACCTTTCCCTACTTATCAGACATGGGAATCTTACTATGCATTCAGGATTGTTAAATTTTCATTCAATGGCTAAATTTACTGACATTATATTTTACCTGAGGAACTGCTTAAGGAAGCAAAAAAATTTTTTTGCCTCATCTTTCACAGAATGCCTAGAATGAAAATGATTTTGACTAGTGTAAATTATACACAGAAATTTTGAAAATCAAAGATCATGGTGTGATCCTTTCAAAGTAAATATCCAACCTGTAGGGTTATAGATCTCTAATAAAGAAAAGGGTTGCTGACCAATGAGAGGATGTTTCTCATCATCTTTCTTCATTTAATCATCTCCTTGTCTACTTACTTCATCTCTGTTCTTGATCCCCATCTTGTCTTTACTCCCTCATTTCACAGCAGGCCTAACTCCAACCTTTCCTCCTCTGTAGCACCTCAGATTTCAATATTGCTGCCACATTTGGGCTATGTTTTCATCTCCTATTTAATTTCCAACATTAGAGGTCTGTTCCTAAGGAGGGAACAGGTTTCAGTTTCATTAACTAAGAGATCTCTGCTTGGCATCTCTTTTTTCAATTCTCTGAGCTGGTCCTAAAGCTTAGCCATTATCTGCAAATCACCTTCTTATATTACAACTTTTTTTATAAGATACAACTTTACTTTATTCATAGCTTTTACAGCTATTATAAATGTGTGTGTTTCTTTTATGGGTCAAGGATGTACAGTTGAGGCAGAAGTGACAAGTGCAAAGGCCCAGGGTGGGAGAACATACATACCTTATGAACTTAAGGGACAAAAAGATGATGTGGCAGCTGGAGTGTAGAGAGGAAAGCAGAGACTGTAGGAGATGAGTAACAGTGGAATTCAGTAATAATAGGATTTTGTCAGCCTGCTCCCTGTGCCCTTACTGTTAATCTCTAGGGCTACCTTGACATTTACAAAGGAAAGTTTCTGACATAGTGTATACAGGAGTGTTTTGTTCTTGATTTTTGATTGCTAATCTTAGAAGCTACCATCTATTTAGGAATTGTTAAATTGCTTGATTACTTAACTTTTACAGTGTTGGAGCTCTTGGAAAATGATTTTACATTGATTTGTTTGTGCCCCAGCCTGAAGTGTGAATCCAGTTTCAGAAGTACCTTTGTATTTGTCAGACCTTATAAACTTAATTTAAAAACGCGTAATTTTAAATTATTTTTTAATGCTGATAAAAATAACAAATTGAGCAAGTGCTATTAGCAGAAATGAAGATAGATGGCAACACATCCCATTGAGTTAAAAAATATTATATATAAAAATATTACTTAATCGTTTGAATCATTATGTTGATCATTAACTTTAGGATGTTTGCATTGCTATGCAACCATGACTGTCTTCAATCTCTAGAATATTTTCTTCTTGCATAGCTAGAACTGAACCCATTAAATAGTAACTTCATTCCCCCCCTCCTCATATTTTCTGGCAGCCTCCATTCTACTTTCCAAGTCTATGGATTTGACTCCTGTAGGTACATCATCTAAGTGGGATTATGTAGTGTTTGTTCTTTATTTAACTTACCTGACTTATTTCACTTACCATAAGGTTCTCAGAATGGTTATTATAGCATGTGTCAGAATGTCCTTTATAAGGCCAAATAATATTCTTTTGTGTATATGTGTATATATATCTATATATATATATCTACATATATAATAATATATATAATAATAATATAATATAAAATAGATAAAATGGTGTGTGTGTATACACACACACACACACACACATATATATATATATATACACACACCATTTTGTTTATTTGTCTGTTTATGGATATGGACTTGGATTTCTTCTGTCTTTTGACTGTTTTGAATATTTACATAAAAAGTGCTGGGCACATCTCTTTCAAGACCTTGCTTTGAATTCTTTAGGGCATGTACACAAAAATGGACTTGTAAAATCATATCATAATTCTGCTTTTAATTATTTTGAGAAACTTCTGTGTTGTTTTCACTGTGATTCCAGTATTTTACATCACTGCCAGTAGTAAACAAGGGTTCCAGTTTCTCTACATTTTCTCTATTCTTCCCACCAACACGTTTTTCCTGTTTGGCAAGTTTTGTTTTGTTTTGTTTTAAGCAGGCATCATCCTAATGGGTAATTTGGTAAGCATCCTAATCCTTAATAGATAAATGATTTCCAAATCGATTTCCCATTTTATCAGATGCTATTCTATTGTACAAATAGTACTTTTTGATGAACAAAGTTTTCAATTTTGTTAAAGTCCACAATTTTTCTGTTTCTGATTTTGTGCTGTTTGTGTCATCATCAAGAAATCACTTCCAAATCCAGTATTATGAAGCATTTCTCCATGTTTTCTTAAAAGTATTTTTTATTTTTATAGGGTGGAACTTTGGCGAGAACCAAGCAAGTCTTTGGGTATCAGCATTGTTGGTGGACGAGGGATGGGAAGTCGTCTAAGCAATGGTGAAGTGATGAGGGGCATTTTCATCAAGCATGTTCTTGAAGATAGTCCAGCTGGCAAAAATGGAACTTTGAAACCTGGAGATAGAATAGTAGAGGTACCTCTGGTGAATTTTCTGTATTAAAATTCTTCACTTGTTTCATTTATCAAGGAATCCTCATCTTTATATAGTATATGGATATTTGTAGTTACATTTCTTTTTTATTTATTCCATTTCATCCATAAATTTTCTCTTAAGTATTTGGTGACAGATCATATCATTTGATTTAGAAACTGATCTATTTGATCTATTTTTTTTTCTGGGAGAAATTTTAATTACTTCAAAGTATATACAACCACAAAAATTTGTCAATCATAGTGAAGTTCTCTAAGATAGATTTTATTTCTAGAAATTCTTATTTTATTTTGGATGAACTTTATTGGAGAGAATTTTTTCAAATGAATTTTTGAGTAAAATCTTTATGCTAAGACCCTGATTAACTATTATATAAATACTTCGTCTATCATCCAAACTCAGATATTTTTTCTTTTCAGTGCTGTACCCATTTATTACTCAAGATTGTATGTATGCGACTATGTGTGTGCATGTGTACATATGTGTTTATATATGTACATGTTCTTATATACAAGAGAAAAGTGTTCAGTTAAATTATCAGTAATACCTAAATTCAAAGTAAAGTTTCATACTTTAAATAGACTTGTCTCATGAGTAACCCACTCCTTTATTCAACAAGTATTCCTAGAGCAGTTGTTGCATTCCTGATACTATAACAGACTTCCAGCAGTGAATGAGACACCATGCCTATCTGTCACATGGGACAGACTTGAGAAGTAATCATTTCTCTTCAGAGCAGTATGATGAAGTGTTTGGTCTGTTTTAGTTACCAAGGTAGAATAAGGGGTATCTAACCCAGAATTTTGAGTTGTCAGAATTTATAAAGTAGATTGAAACAACTTACAAGTAGAAACTTTAATTATTGCTATAATGGTCATTATATTTGCTTTATATAAACAATTGTTTTTAATTTTCTTAATCTATATGACTTTAAAATGCCTTAATTTTGCATAAGAACATTATAGCACTATAACCATAACTTTAAAAAGAATAATGTGGAGATTTATTTATTCTTATATTGATCTTATTGTATCTGAGAACTAACGAAAGAAAACATTTGAGACTTCAGAGAAAGGGCCATGTTATTTTTTCCTCTGATTATTCATAAGGAGGGATGATTAGATTTTTCTCTTCTGTTTCCTTACTTTCCTTTACATGATAAGTTAGCCTTTTTGTTAAATTCTGTATTTTGCAGTACAATTTAAAATATCCAGCTTTAGATTCTTATAAGGTGTTTTATTTTTTGGATACTTCACTATTAAATGTCTTTGATCTAGTAGAAAAGAAATATTTATAATCCTATAGAGAATTGTTTTCACAGAATGCTTAAATGCTTTTAGGTAGTTATAGCATCCCTTTCAAATTAAAAACAGTGGAATTCTTTTGGTGTATGTGTTAAAAAATACTGTGTGCCATTTAGTTGTAGTGTGTTGAGTGTCATGTGCAGGAGCTCTTTTTATTGAGGTAACATTGGTTTACAGCACTGTATATGATTAAAGGATGTAAGTTCATACCTCTTCATGAATTTTTTAGTAAATAAAAAAGCCTTAGGCCTCCATTATACTGGATTTCTAAAATATACCTTTGTTAAGGGTTTCTGAAAATGTGTATAGTCTAGATGAATAGAGTCATGCAAGGATTCTATTTTAAGTATACCATTCTTAGGACTTGAGTAAAGATGTTTAACATCCTATTAGATTTTCCCGATAATGCACAAATAATAGACATGCAAAGTATCTCTATAAATCTCTACTAAAAAGTTAGGAGGCATTTTTAGTATGTACTAAAGGAGATGCTATGCCATCCAAATATTGACTTGAGGTATGTTTCAGTTAAATGTATATAATTCCTTTAAAGGTGATGATGATCTGTGCAGAGGTCTAAGATTTTTCTTTTCCAGAATTGTGTCAACTCTCATTTTGTAGTTTTTTGTATATACCATATTGTGGTGATTGGACATGATAATAGTATCCTTTCATTTTCTGGCAGTGTTAGTATTTGATCTTCAAACTGTTTTCCTTCCTCCTCAAAGTCAGCCCAACAAGCTATGATCAGTAAAATGTTACAAATGACTCTTATTTTCCAATTGCTATACGAGAATTACAACAAGCATATTTTCTTGACTTCCATTCCTGCCATATATAGTGTAAAGATTCTTTTTCAGAACTAACATTACCATACATAACTTGACTTTTGTGACCATCAGGGCTTTGTTTTTAACTTGTAACTTCCCAAGAGGGTGAACAACACACAAAACATCACCACCATACTTCCCAAATTTTTCTGAGTTGGAAGAAAATTTATATAGGGACATTCATGATAATAAAATCCTGCTAGGTAGTTCCCTTATATAATTTATTTAGTGATATTGATTTATCAACTTAAAGGAAAAGTGAGTGGGCTATGGAAAGCTAAAGAAGCATCTTTATCCCAATCAGTTATTTCAGTTGGTTACTGGAGGTAGAAATCTGTATCCAAAGAAAAGGACTGCATATCTGTTGAGCAGATTAAAGTTATAAATGAACTAAATTATTTTTAATAATGAAGTGTATTTTCTAGGAACTTCACCTAGGTTTCTCAAAATTCTAGATCCACAATTACTCTGTTGTTCTATAGCTTCTTGAAATGTTAAGCTAAGGCCTTCAATTGCAGGTGGATGGAATGGACCTCAGAGATGCAAGCCATGAACAAGCTGTGGAAGCCATTCGGAAAGCAGGCAACCCTGTAGTCTTTATGGTACAGAGCATTATAAACAGACCAAGGGTAAGCAAACACAAAGGGCAAGGTAGGCGTCTCCAGTGTTCAACTTGGAGTCTGCTGTATCAAGGCCAAGTTGTCTGTCTGAAAAAAGACATTGTATCTTGAAATCTCAGAAGACTTCTAAAGATTTGTTTTGCTTATTAAAAAAAACTCACTTATTCTGGAAATCTCTTTATTATGTTTCAATACACATTTCAGGTCTGTTAGAACACAAGTAGAATTCTTTGAAAGCAGTAAGTGGATGATTATATGCTCATTATAATCACAGACCATTTAATTTATTATGAAGACTGGTTTATTTAGTACGTTAGTAGTCTCTGACCTCAAAGTCGTGTTGAAGCGAAATTATTTACATTTCCTTTTTTAATGTAATTTCTAGATAGAATTCCAAGGTTACGCAATCCCATGATCTCCTGTGAATAATCTTTAGTGTACTTGTCCCACTGAACATCCACATGACAAATACTGTGTAAATTCTGTTTATATACTAGTGACTTCATGATTGCTGTTTCCCAATCACTGTCCCAATCACTGTTTCCCAATCACTGTTTCATGATTGCTGTTTCCCAAACACTGTATAGTTTTTCATCTAATATGACCCCCACTGGATGGAAACCTACTAACCCATTTTACCATCAATCATGACAAATAAATGACTTTAAAGAAAATTTTAGGACATATAAGCACATCTAATGCATATTGTTGATATAAAATCTGCTAATTAAGCTTTGTATATTTGATATCCTTAATGCTAACAATGAAAATGTACGTCACACTAGAAAACTTTTTTCTATTCTTTTTGTCTCAATGGAAAACATTCCCTTTTATAGCAGTTCTTGAATGTATTTAACACTCTATGGAAAGTTCTCCAGAAGCATACACATTAATGAAATTTAAATACCATTTCAGATATTTCCTAAATGTCTTGAAGGTTATACCAGTTCTACTTCTAGATTTAAGAATCTGTAATATTGATTGTACTTGTAATACTTGTTTAATAGCTTTCAGGGTTGATTATCCTTAAAAGGAAAATGTTAGTATATTTGAAGGAAGTTAAAACAACCATCTAAAACAAACGAAGTATGTAATTTGGTGCACAAAGTACATACCACTTAGCTTTCAAGTTAAGAATTTGGTATGCTGATGTTCAAAATAACAGGAAGAAAGTAGCAAGTAGCTCTGTAAATGAGATCAGTGAAAGAAACTTGTCAGTACACAAAATAGTACAGAATAACCAGATTTATCTATTTGTCCTTTTGTTGTCAGGACAGGTGTAGCTCTGGTTTCGTTCACTGTAAAAAATGAAGTTAGAAGTTCTTTGCATAAACAGTTATCATTGCATCTGCAGTTTTTAGTTGTTCAGTTGTTTATTGGTAGGTAATAATTATTCAGATGAGAAAATCTGCCAAATGGTAAGGCTGCATCATACTGCATTGTTTTAAACACAGACACAGCTTGATAGTGTTGATAAATGGCTGTTTAGGTGAAAATTTTTTTTTGTGTGTGAGTGGAATACGTTTTATTTTACTTGTTTAGGACAATACTGTAAACTGCTGAATAGGGTGCTCAATGTTACATTTAAAAAAGTTAAACTACAAACATTCCTTGCAGTGCCAATTATATGTTCTGATGAGTTGGAAGATATTTTCTCATACACCTAGCAAATACTTCTGTTTTACTATCTGAGGCATAGTTATGCCTGATTTTCTTAACAATTATTTCTGTATAAATCTTACTTTGAATGTCATTACCAGTCAATTTATTATAGCTGAATTTAGGAACGTCATATATATATATATACATATATGTATATATATACATATATATACATATATATATCATATATATATACATATATGTATATATATATGATATATATGTATATATATGTATATATATAATTTTAAGAAAAAGAAATTTGAGAAATGGCAGGTACCAGAGGGACTGTGATCTCTCCATTCTGCTCTGAAGCATCTCATCAGACTCTGATATAAGAGGGTCTGATATTCATCCTATACCTTGCAGGGAAGACACATCCTGATCTCCAAAGGTGGAAGGATGTCAATAACAATCTAATAAACAGATGCTTCTAAATTTCCCCTAGTTCAGTATCTTTACATTGAAAGAGTGGAGAGGAGTTTTCTCCCTGTCCCTCTAGTTCTACTCGAACAGGTCTAGCAATCAAATTGACATCAGATTAGTAGAAGAAAAGAATAAATTTAATAATGTGTGGAGAATCAACAGGGTTGTAGATTTTAAAAGGAATAGAGTAAATTGGGGGTATGTCTCCTGAGTGAAGGAATGGAATAGGCATATGGGACTTCAAGGAGAGAAAAGGAACACTCATATTATAAGGGGGAGATTATTCATACAACAAAGAACATGTACTCTAATTAGAAGTTTACCCTGTTACTGGGTTTCTCAGAAAGTTTACTTCTGATAAAAATTCTAAACTGCCTAGTACTCCCAATTTCATTCCCCTAGGTAATTTACTTAAGGGAGTGGTATAAGTTTTCTTGAGCCCTCGAAATAATCTACATACCACAGTGACATGTTTGGGAAAGCTTGTTTTGAACATCTTAGAGAGGCCTATCCTTTAAGCTCCTATCTTTCTATCCAGTCATCTCCACAGTTTTCTAGTTATCAAATCTTGTGTGAAAACACTCTGACTTGAATAATTTTTTCAGGTCTCCATTACCTTATGAAGTCTCCCGTATCACATAAAACTTAAGTAAATATAGGTGTTTTACTTTTGTTAATTTGCTTTTTGTTGCAGAAATCTGGCCAAGAACTTAAGGTGGAGAGAGGAAGATGTGTTCCTTTCTCTATATGATGCATTTTGCATTGGGAATTTTAAAAATTGAATATATTTTATTCAGTTATTTACATAATTATGGAAATAATCATGTCCACAGTAACCTGAATGAAAAACATGTGACAAATACTTAAAGCATCTCTTAGGAGTAAATGCTTTATTTCTAGTTCTAGTAAGAGTTCTGGAAAATCCTATATAGTCTAAGAAGCCAGATAGTCCTTTTGGCTATGTTCAAAATTCAAAACTTCCCAGAAATGGTCATTATAATTACACCAGCATGATGATTTACAGAATTTATTCTGACCATGTTGTCAGTTAAAGGGTAGACCCAATTCATATGGACCAGAGACTGTTTTTGTCTTTTCTGTACTTCTAGTTAATAACATTTCTACTTTTATCACTCTTAGTACTATACGTAGACTGTTTTGACTCTGATTTTATAAAATAAGAAATACAGACTGTTTCTATTTAATCTTTCCCTAATAATATGGTGATCTACCACTTTAATTGTTGTGCTCACGTTATACTTCTGTACTATCAGGGCCAAATCCTACTCATCTAAGAGCTGTGAATTAAAAAGCCAAAGAGCAAGGGAAATGAAAACTAAAGTGTCTCTCAAGTATTTCACTTATTGTTTTGTTTCATATTTTATTGTACAATGGAAGCAGAAAACAAATATTCCATGTATAAAAATTAGAAATAATCTCTACCTTCCTTAGCATGGAGTTATTTTTGCCCAGGATATACTTTTAATCTCTGCCTAGTCATTTCTTCCATTTTAATAAATGGTCATATTCCTTGACATTTTTGATCTTTTGTAAAACAGGAGTTGACATTTTCAGATGAAAATCAGAGAAAAATTGGAGATGAGCAAAAATGTCATTATGCCCATTTCTTTTTCTTGTCTTCCCTCTATAAGAAAAACATTGCATGTAGAGCAGATTGAAAGGGTAATGTGGCATAAGCTTTAGTACAGATATACCAAGAGAGATAGAGGCTTTCCAGAGTGTTCTCCCATTCAGGGTGGTGTCACATGACAACCTTTCCCTACTCTTGATGCTTGCCAGTAGGACTTTTTTATAGAGAGAAGTAACACAAACCAAAGTGAATTTTAAATGTCTACAACTTCCCAAAAGTTACAGTCAATAAAAGAAAACGTATGTGTGAAAAGGAAAATAATTTATTTTGCTAAGCAAAATTTTTGAACTATGAAAATGATTAATTTTATCTGGCAATAATCCTGCCTTTAATATGTATATTCAACTCCAGTTCTTTTAGCTTATGGTAAGCTACAAAACCTATGAAAAATATACTAAGGCAGGACTTCAAAAATTATCCAAACCCTCATAAGTTCCCTAATAACATAGGAACTATTATAAAACTTAAAAAAACAAAAATATGTATCTCCATAGTCCTAAGTCAATGGAAAATGGACAGACATAGAAAAACTACCATAAACAGTTCTTTTCTTTAAAAAAATTGCTGAGTAACTTTTAAAATTAAAAACTGCTATTGAGATAATTCAGTAAATCATACACATTCATGAAAAAAAAAAAGACCTGAAGCAAATCTTCACATATATAGTCAAAGTATGAGTTGTTTCCTTATTGGAAAACAAATTTTAAAAATAATGAATATTAGCAGTGAGCTAGCAGGCAAGTATTTATTTTGCATTTTAGAACAGATTGACTCTTATTTTACAAAACTAAGATGCTTTCATTTTTAAATATAAATAAAAAACTTACAGTTCTGAATTATTTTTACTGACATGCATGGAACATATATTGAAATGTAAATATGTTCACCTGTCTCATAGTTAAGACATTCAGTGAAAGGAACATTTCGTTTGTGATCAATTTTTTTTTCCCAGTGCAGAAACAGTAATACATGTGTGAACATATGAACTGTCTGGTGTCTTATGTTAGTTTGTAGTAAGATTTAGATTCAGATATAAATTCTGGTCACTAGAGGTAAATCTTTGGTTTCAGACTATTTAAGGTGTCACCAATTATTAGATATGACAGGAGCCAGTTTTACAGTTATTCAAATTAGTAAGTACTTTGTTCTTAAAACTGAGTTGTTTTCAGTACCTTTGTTTTGGGCTCAGTGACTCTTATGTTTCCTTTTAGAAATCCCCTTTGCCTTCTTTGCCGCACATCCTTTACCCTAAGTTCAACTTCAGCAGCACTAACCCATTTGCTGATTCTCTGCAGTTCAACGCTGACAAGGTTGGATAATGCCCGTTGTCTTGCCATTGCCTTTTGCAACTGTTTCGTTCTGTGTTACTCCTGTGCCTTGGTCCCTGTTCACTGTTTACTAAACTTGGGCAGGGGGGAGGAGGGGGGAGGACAACTGTGTTTGGAATGGGCATGCACATCCTTTCTTTAACACATCATCTTGCCAGAGCATATTGATTTTTATAGCTAAAATTAAGTGACTCTTTTGATGAGTAAGGGAGAGTTGTGAGTCCAATGCCTTTCCTGTATTTTGGTGTGAGTAAATTTCCTGATATTTAAATTTTTGTTGCTAAACGTATGATTTGTTTTAACACATAATTTCTTGAAACCTTGTACTGTCTTAAGTGCTTCTCAGACTTACACAGGTGTTCCTCAAAGCTCATTGTTAGTTAATCATGCCATAAATAATTGTATATGTGTAGGAGTCTGTTGAATATTTATGAAGTGTACCCATGTGAGTCCCTAAATCAGGAATATGCAGCTGATTCAGTGCTTTTTAATCTATACTTAAATACGGTTCTATTCTGATGAGATCACATTCAGAATTCAACTAAAATTTAAAAAGAATTTATATACTATAATTTGATCATGAGAAGGAAGAAAACTATCAACAATTTCTTTCAGGAAGCACTTTATGAAGCACTTTATGAATATTCATTGAATTTTCATGTTATTGTAATATGGTTAATCAAAAATGCTGTATCTGAAGGAATGTTTTCTGTTACTGTAGGAATTACAGAATTCAAGTAGAGTTATCTTCCATTGTTCTCCAACTAACCCTTTTGCCCCCACACCATTTAAGGTTTGTGTTAGTGCGAAATTTTCATTAGTAAGTGGGTGTGTAATAGTGTGCTGTGTGTGGATGCTATGTGTGTTATGGTTGTGATTTCAAGTCTACTCTGTATTTTCCCTAATGAAAGATAAGCGATCTTTGTTGAAGAGTTAAACGTTTATTAATAAAACTTACGAAGTATCAACAATAAGCTAAATATATGATCTCTGTGAGAAGGAAGGTTTCAAGGTAGTAACTGCCCCTTTGCTAAGTACAGTTTTGTATTTGTTAATCACTTATGTTAGATGGCCTTTTTAGCTTACTTACAGTATGAAAGTGTGCTTTAAACTAGTTCCTGAATAGTTTCTTTTAAACAAACAAGATTTGTTTGTTTTTAAGGAAAATGAAAGCTCAAAGAAGTTATACAGTAAGATCTATAAAATTTGTATCCATATTTTATTAAAATTACAAGCTATTTAAATTAGATTTTCTACTATTATTAACAACTAAAGGAAATTTTTCATTATTTCATTTTTTTTGTTATAACCAGAAAATTCTAAATTCCATATTCTTCCCCACCTTAGTAGATTTAGTGAAACTTTATTTTTTCAAAGTAGTTTATTGGTTCCTTTTCACTTGTACACTATTAATTTCAGAGTTTTATGGCATAGCATTTCAGACTATAACAGAGGTATTGTTAGCATTGTTTTTTTGTTTGCATTTTTGACTGGCCAGTCGTTTATGAACCAGTTTAACACAACAGATTCTGTAACTTGAAAATCTATTGCCTATTGCCCATAAGTCCTATCAATTAGGTCTCCTGTGCTTTGCCATAAAATAGTGCTTTGTATTTATTAGAATCACCAGGGTTAGCGTATAGTCCTGAAATGTTTTGTGAAACATCAAAATTTGCATTTAGTGCCAGAATACTTTGTTATTATGTATATTTTGTATTATGTGTGTTAAGTTCTTGACACCAACTAAAATAACTGTGCATGTCTGTCATTCAGTGTGCTCTAGAAGAAGAATTTCTTTGCTTTCCATTTTTAATGTATAAAATGAGTTTATCACAGGAATTTCTGTGTAGAAAAATTGTAAAAGAAGGATAGGAAAAATGTGAATTTATAGTGTCAGGGATAGGTTCTTCGGGCAGCAACTTCAGCTGACTATCTCTACTGTTGACTTACATAATATCTTATTATAGAAACTGGGAGGAGACAGTATAGTGTAATGGAAGGTACAATGGATTAAAAAAATTAAGCAAAAAGAAATCTACCACAGTGTGATTTCAAATAAAAGTGTGTACCTCATGTCTTCTAATTATTTATCTGCAAAGCAAATAACATGAAATCAGTGACTTAAGGACCTCTAAAAATGTTTGATCTATACATAAGAACTTGATCATACACCGATCTTTTTTTGAAACAGGATCTATAACCTTGTGACAGCAGGTGTTCCCTACTTCACTTTGTATGAGTTATTCTTCCGTGTCTTCTCACTTACCTTGTGATCTACCTCAGCAAGGAAATGATGGTGTTAGTTCCAAAAACCAGTCCCATAGGTCTGACTCTGTTTGCTCTGTGCTAACAAACTGACTCCACTGGTAGATGTACCTGCATGTATAATGCACATTTTCATGGATTGGTTGAGTCATTTGGAGAGAGGATTCAGGTAGCAATAAAAAATTGTTTGTATTTATTCTAAATAGCAAACTTTGATCTTCTTTGATTGTTTCACTCCTCTGTTAATTTTTTTCTAGTTTCTTGTAAGACTTTTTTAGAGCCTCCAAATCTCAAACCATGGACTTAATATGAAAATTCTGAATGCAGATCTTTCTTCCCCCACAGGGAATGTCTGTACAATTTTCTGTCTTAAGTTATTTAGATTTTCTGAGTAAATAATTCTGGTCTAATTATGTAATTACAAATAATGGGATGTCCTCTGAACATACTACTTTATTTAATATATTTAAATATACCTGAATCCTATCATCCTACCTACCATTCTATGTATATATGCATATATATGTGTGTATATAAAAATATATCACATTCTTTATGTCAGATATTTTAAAATTTCTATTTTTGACATTATACTCTTCTTGAGTTTTTATTGCTTTAACTGCACATACCCACTGCATTCTTTTTGTTCCCACAGGCACCCAGTCAGTCAGAATCAGAGCCAGGAAAGGCTCCATTGTGCAGTGTTCCTCCACCCTCTACTTCAGCCTTTGCAGATATGAGCAATTATCATGCACAGTCATCTGCAAGTGAAATCTCAGAAGATCTGGACAAAGAGGATGAGTTTGGTTACAGCTGGAGTAAGTTGTCTTTTTGTGATAGATTCAGCTATAAAAGATATTATGATAACTTCAGGTTTCTCAAGACTTATGCTCTGGGTGAACAAGTATGTTTCAGCTTTAGTTATACAATTTCCCGTGGAAAAAAAGTACTGTTTGTTTTGCCTGAATGCAGCACACATTCCTCAGGCATGAAATCATCCTCTTCTTTAAATGTGCATTCTGGTTAAAGCCCACTTTGCCATTAGTGTGAGAAATTAAAGAGAACCAGGCAGTCCCTCAGACCAGTACTGAATCAGCCTCCCTGTGAATTTGAATAAGTCAGCACTCTTCTCAAGGCCTCAGTCTTCATTGTTGAAACCTGGTTGTTGTTGTTACACCTTGAATTTCTAGTACCTTTTGTATTAGAATGGTAACAGCATAATTGTTGTGATAAAAACTTTGGGATTTCAGCATGTTTATTAACTGCCTCTAAGTTTAAGCCTGGTGATTATTCCATTTTTGAAATGGGATACTTTCAGGTTGCTAATTTTAACTTTGATAATGTCTGAGGGACTAATAACCACAATGCCTGATGTAAAGGAAGCATACAGAGGCAGCTTTTAGGGTGTCCCTGTTTTACTAAGGAAATGTTATTTTTCAGGGAGATGTTAAAAATTTCTCTAAAAGCTACAAATGCATTGGCATTTTTAAAATGCAGTTTGTTTTTTGTTTTTTTTAAAGAAAGTTATAGCTTGCTTTTCAGAAATACAGAGTATAAAAGTTGTGCTCCTAGACTCTAGGAGTCAGGAAATGGCAAAGTAAAGTTAATGTAGTTAAGAACAATACAACATGAATGACATTAGCCATAGAGTAACATTTTCTTAAAGATGGTTAATTAATAAAGTTTGCATTTTTTCTATTTTCATGAAATTAGAGTATATGTATAGTGCTTATATTCAAAGAAGAACAGAAGGTGCTCTGAGGAAAAGATGAAACAGAATGTTTCAGTTCTCTGTTCTTACCTAATAAACCACCCCACAACTTAATGACTTAGAAACAATTTGATGTTAGTCTATCAAGGTCCCGTCCTTTACTGAGCTCAACTGGCAGATAATCTCCAAGACAGCAGTTAGTGCTGGCTGCTGTCTCCTTGTTTGTGTGCACCCATGTCCTGGAGCACCTACATGCACCTTTACTTTTCAGATAGAAGAATAAACTCTGCCCCTTGAACTTCTGAGTGGTAAATATTAAAGTCTCATCTAATTAGACTCATGTCTGAAAATTGGGCTAGGTGTATTGAACAACCTGACAACTCATTGGAATAAGAAAGCCCATTTCTTTTTTCTGATTATTTGTACCAAGAAAACTGCCCAACATAAAGTGGTATGCAAGGTGAATATCCACTGACCAGTGAAGATAAATATCCTGAGTGTTCTGTTCTTCTTTGCAAATGATAGAGTAACATTCTGATTTGATGAAGTCTTTTGAGAGTTTGTTAATTTGAATCACTTCTCTTGGGCCTGATTACCTCAACTGAACTGATTAGTCAGATATTGCACACTGTGAATGCAAGGAATTCCTAAAAGGTTGGCTCAAAGATAGGTTCCAAAGAGCCTGTCTTAATGCCTAGGGGGTCATTTTAAATCTAGTCTTTCATACTTAACAAGTATTACATCTCAGTACAAATAATGTCCTTTCAATGTGAAGATAAATGACTTTCCATAATAAAACATGTGACTATGAATTAACTATTGATTTTATTTTTGTATATAGGAACTATCAGAGAGCGTTACGGAACCCTGACAGGCGAGCTACATATGATTGAACTGGAGAAGGGTCGTAGTGGATTGGGCCTGAGTCTTGCTGGAAACAAAGACCGATCCAGGATGAGTGTCTTTATAGTGGGTATTGATCCAAATGGAGCAGCTGGAAAAGATGGCCGATTGCAGATTGCAGATGAACTTCTAGAGGTAAGTTCTTTTGGAAGATTCTTACTCATGCTGAAGGGGTGAGGTGGAATCATCAGTTTGCAGAAAATCTGTCTGGGCCTCATACGGTAGCTAAGAAAACTATCACTTGCCTAATAAAATAAATTACAGCAAATTTGACTTTAAGCCAAATCTCTACTGAGTAGAGTCCGTGTTCCCATTAACTTCCATTAAAAGGTCATGGCTGTGTAGTTCCAGAAACAATTTTGGCCCCAAGACAGTAATAAAGATCACATTTCAAAAACATTTGTGTGCTGCATTTTTATTAGAAGCTTTTGAAATGCCAAATGACCAATCACTTCACAGTAATGATACTGACCCACTACATATTCTGGAAGTTGAATTCCTAATGGTGTAAGTAATGAGGGTGACATGCAAGGGGTCAAGGTGAAAGCTAAATAACAAAAGCAGTAACTCATGCAGTCCACCAAACAGATTTGTAGGCCATATTTTATAATGCTGGAGAATGTAGTTGCTCATTTCATTTACCCTTGCCTCCTATAGCCTGAAATCCACTTGTCTTTCTGCAGTTTTAATACTCTTTTCCATATCTAATGGGTTTCTCTGTTGGTGAAGGATGCTCATTCAGTGATGGCTAAATGAGTGGATAAGCTGCAATTTACTTTAGGGTCTATATTGATTAGGCACCTTCTGCTCCCCAGATCTTTAGTCTGTCAGTGACCAATTTTCAGGGCTTGAGGTTTGAGATTAATTAAGAAATATGGCAGTAGGGGATTTCCTAAGATATCTGTGCAGCTCACAAGTGTTTCCACTGATCCTTTTTTGTTTAGAGCATGCTAGAAGCTCAGAGCCTGCCAGGAAGATTCTGCTCTATTTTATTGCAGTCATCAAGTGGTACTTCTTCATCAACAATCCATGGATACCAATAGAGTCACTTTAAACTTGAACTTTTCTCTATTCATCATAAAAGTCAGGTTCATGTTCTGAGAAGGAAGGGAAAAATGTGCTTTTCTTTAGCTGAAATCATGAAGTTATGAAGTTAAAATCATGAAATTTATGAAGTTAAAATTCCAGGCACAGTTAATGTTTATTTTTCACAGATCAACGGTCAAATTTTATATGGAAGAAGTCATCAGAATGCTTCATCAATCATTAAATGTGCTCCTTCTAAAGTAAAAATAATTTTTATCAGGTGAGCATTTATTGTGATTAACTTACTACTTTTTAATCTTTAAATTCTGTGTTTTTAAAATGAAGACAGTTGTAAATGAGTGAGTGTTGTATTCTAGGTTTTGGGGGTTATGGAATTTCTCAGATAATCTTCCTGATTATTGAATTGATGAAAGAATCAAAATGATAGGAATAATTATGATATGTCAATGCCTTTTCCTTTAGAAATAAAGATGCAGTGAGTCAGATGGCTGTATGTCCTGGAAACTCAGTAGAACCTTTGCCTTCTACCTCAGAGAATCTTCAACAAAATAAGGAGGTATATAGTTTGCCTTTGTTTCTCTGGTAGCACTTGGTTGCTTCACCACTGATTAATTCAGGTTTTTTTAAAATTTTATTGGTTATTTACTTTCAGCATCATACACATTTGTTCCTCCCCACATGGTTGTTGGTCCCCTTGGGAATGTCCCCCCCAACTTCCCTTCTGGTTACTCACTCTCCTTTCTCTTTACTGTTTGTTGGTCCATTTAGCCCTTAAGTCTTTTTTTTTCTTTCTTTCCCTCTGGAGCATTGTTCATATCCTGGGTGAAGTTCAGTGTTTCAGGGGAGCAGTAGACCGCACTTCATATACATATACATATACATATAGCTTGCATCGAGCTGCTTTCCAAGCTCGTTTGAAATCCTATAGTACCAGTTCCTCCATTCTATGTGTCTCTTCCATACTGTCATTTGAAAAAATTCCCTGGGAGATATGTTGACGGAAGGTTGGTCCAGTTGTTTTCCTTGTTCATGGACAGCTGCTTAGCTGTCAGGCCATTGCCTTATTTCTGTGGTCGTCCTCCCTCAGTTCAGAGGAGCGTGCGCCAGCCACACTTTCGCTCTTGAGACCACAATTCTGGCTCCTTGGTCTCACCAAGGATGATGGTGTTGGAACAATACCAATTGTCGTCTCCATGGTTGGTCTCATGTCCTGTGTTCCCTAGACAGCTCCAGGGTCTTTCTGGTTCTACCCTGGGGAAATGTACCTCCAGGGCTCTTTCTCCTATAGTTCTCCTCATCTCTTTCTTCTGATTGGAGTGGGAGTAGTCCAGAGAGGAGATTAATGTCATGCTATTGCGACCCCCCCCCCGCCCCTCCCATGGACCGGGGCTGAAGACCTGACATCCCGGACATAAAAATTCTGGCCCGCCCAGGGAACTAGCTCGGCCCTGGGTCTAATCGCCCATGTGGCCACTGAGAGCAGGGCTCCCCCCTTCCCATTGTGAGAGCTCGGAGGCTCTAATTCAGGTTTTTTTAGTTAATAATTATGGAACTTTAAAGGAGATATCAAAGGTTAATTAGATTGGTTCCCAAGTAATTTAGAGCTCAGCATAAGAGACACATAAATAAGCACACTCTACTTACAGTAAGGCTGCTAGTGGATTCTGCACTGAGAATAATGACGTTAAGAGTTGTCATTTCTACTTTGGAAGGACCGTGGAAATAAGGTTTAATAGAGGTTACACATGAAGTATATGTTTTAGGTATATTTAGTAGACAGAAACCTTGCAAGCAGCAAGCTTGGATTGAGGGATAGCATGGAGACTCATGAAAGTGCAGGGAACTGAAAATTAGAGCATTACTGAATAATGGGCGACAGGGAATAGGGAATTGATGAGGGAAAGTCACCAAGAAAAAAGATAGGGTCAAATCTTGAGACTTGATTCAGACTTTGAGAAAGTGGAGAACTCATTCTTTATAAACTTCTTTGGAATCTTGTAGGAGGTCAGGAGACCACCTCCTGCTCTGGCAACTGCCTGGCTGCCCTGGCACCTCCCCCAGTGTGTGTCTGGATAGAGTGCAGAGAAAATCAGTGGCTGCAGGGGAGGAATTATTGGAGTAGCTGAAGAGAAAAATACAAGGGCCTGAACTAATGCAAAAAAAGAAAACAGGAAATTATTCCATCCAGTGTTTAGTACTCAGTTTGCTATCTGTTCATCCCCCAACTAAAATGTATTAGTTGAGGAAAAACGAGTAATTTACAATTTATATATCTATTGCATATTTATCTGCCTTATACTAGATACTCTTCTTTGGACTAGGAAAAGACTAGTGTATAAAAAGACAAGATGTAAAAAGCTTACAGCTGTCTACCCTGGGCCTTGATTCCTAATTTACTTCCAAAAAAAAGAAAATAGAAAAAAAAATAAAGAGAAATAGATAATTACAAAAATGGAAAAAAACTGCTTGAGGCAGTTTAGGGATGCATGAAAGCCTGGTAGATGTGTACACTGTTGTGTGCTAGATTTTAGTAATGTAGCCCTGCTGATGCAGATAAGGTGTTTGGTAGTCCTAGCAGCTGAGGCTTTACCTGCAGAGGCTCAAGAGAAGAAGAGTAAGAATTGTGTAATACCAACAATTAGAATGAAAATAGCAATGGGCACACAAAAGAAGAATAACTGTTGTGTTGCAGAGCAACTGAGGAAGGCTGCTATTCAGGGAGAGTAAATTTTCCAATCAGAAATACTACAGAGAGGTAAAATAAATGAAGAGAGTTCATTGGATTTGGCAATTAGAAATTTAGTGTGGATTTTTGAGGACGCAAATGACAGAAAAAGACATTAAGAAAGAAAGCAGTGGCTAGAGGATTGTGAAGAGTTAAGAGAACTTTTTGTGGGAAGTTTTGTTTTGATTTGTAAAAGCTTTGAATGTGTGCTTAGCATGAATAGGAGGGAATAGATAGTGAAAAGCTTAAAATTAGAGGAGACATTATTAGATGGATGAAGTAGGTGAATTTGGGAAAGAATACCTCTTTTCCAATTGAATATATACATGTTGTGCTTTTCCTTACATAAAATATATTCACAAACTACTGTCTCATTCTAGCTGCTCAGAATGATGTACTGATTCAAGTGGGTTATTCAGAACTTATATCAGGGTTGTATCAAGACTATGAAAGAGAAACTTTTTTCATATGGCTTGTAATATATATGCCCATTTAAAAAAATTTAATATGTTAGTAGTTTTCAGGTAAAATACTTAGTAGCTCCTAAGTTTACTCTAACACAGTAAAGAATTGTGAATGGTATGCTGCTATTTGTTCTTCAATGAGTTTCTCCATGTGGAACAGGGTTGCTATTGGATTTCACTATTGAGTAAATTTAGGTGGTTGTGAGAACCACTTTGTATCTCTGTGTTCCCAAATAATTAATATCTAATCTCAACACATTAGTTTCTTGAAGTGAATACACTGTTCATAAATGATATAAAATGTTAAAATAGCAATAATGCAGTATTATACAATATGTGAAATAATTTTGATTAATTGCCCTTTTTAAAAACCACAAAAATAAACAACACTAAGTTGCTTATTTTGCCTTTTCCTTCCCTCTGTCAGATTGAACCAAGTATTCCTACTTCTGATGCAGCTGTGGACCTCAGTTTGTTTAAGAATGTGCAACATCTAGAACTTCCCAAGGTAAGTCAGTTTTGAATAGAAATTGAATATTGTGAGTACTTTTACATTAGTGTTACAACGCAGATTCTCAGGTTGTGTTCCCTAGAATAGTAGCATCCAGCATCTCCTTGAATCTTTTCAGAAATGCAGAGACTTGAATATATTCAGACCCACTGATGAGAAACTTTTGGAGTGAAGTTTATATTTTAATAAATCTCAGTGATTACAGTGCACACTAAAGCTTGGGAACTGCTGTGCTGATTATCTCACTACTACTTAATATCTGCAGGCATGAACCTTTTTATTGCCCCATAGTATGAAATTCAGTAGACACTACTCTGATTTATTAACCAAAAACCTGCCCTGGAGGAAATGAAAGACTAAAGAAATAGGTTATAGTCTTTGTCTTTCATAACTAAAAATCAAGTAACTAGATTGCAGTGATAGGCATCAGTGTCTTTTTAAAAAGTATATCTGAGCCTCAGTTTCAAATGACCTGTTTACTAAATTGAAACCCATAATGCTTTCTGGTCTGAACCCTTCCTCGCTCACGGCAGGCTCATCACGTATGTCCTGGTCCCAGAACCAGCCATTTCCCCAAGGAACGCCAGCTCCCACTATTACACAATGGCATGAGGAGCCCAGGTCTGGGTGCAGGCCGTGCTGGCTGCTGGGTGTGCTTGTGGTTCCTGGGGAATCTGCCTCCAGGTCCTCGCCTCTGGGAGAGCAGGGAGAAGCCCGTGTCAAAGCCCACGTACATCTGTATCAACACAGATTTCCGTGTATCACCGCTGCAGCTGTGCCCATGAGGCCACGCCCAACCCATGGCCCTGTGGGTCCTTCCAGCCTTTTCACCCTGTGTGTCTGAAACCTCCTGCTCCAAGGGCCAGAGACCTACCCCCTGCCATTCCATCTGCCATTGCCCCGCGACTGCTCCATCCTCCGTGTGTAGTAGTCCGGCACAGCCGGCTTTCCCCATGGGAAACACCTTAATCCATCAGAGTGCCTGCTCATTCCCAGCTGCCCTGTCTGCAACTCCCTGCATTCCTGGAGCCACTGAGTGATGTGTCCCTGGGTTCAGCACTCCCCTCTCCCCTGCTCCTCAGCCAGGTTGTTTCACAGTTCGTGAAGGTGGAGCCTGGGCTCCCACACCCCTTTCCTGTCTGGCTCAAGGTGCCCACCTCTCTTTACCTTCTCTAAGCAAACACCTGGTGCCACTGGTCAGGTGCTGGGTGAGTTCCTTTGCTCCCTCCCTTGCATTCGCTCTTCAAGCACCACATGGAAGGCAGCTTTCAACTTACAGATAGAAAGTGTGAGGCCAAAAGTTTTGGGACATTTGGGGTGTTTCCCAATCCTGGCTATTGTAAATAGAGCTGTAGTAAACATCTGAGTACAGGTGTCCTTTTGAACTAGTATTTTGATATCCTTTGGGTAGATTCTTAGTAGTGGAATTGCTGAATCGACTGGTGGATTTATTTTTGGTAGTTTGAGTGTCCTCCTCACAGTTTTACATAGTGGCTGAACCAGTTTGCTTTCCTACCAACAGTGTAAGAGTGATCCTTTTTCTCCACATCCATGTCAGCACTTGTTGCCCTTTTTTGGGGGGTGGGGGGAATTTGGGCCATTTTTACGGTATAAGGTGATTTCTCACAGTGGTTTCATTTGTATTTCCCTGATGATAAGTGATGCTGAGCATTTTTTCATATGCCTGTTGGCTTTAGTATTTCCTCTTTGGAGAAGTATCTTTTAAACTCTTTTCCCCATTTTTTGACTGTGCTTTTTGGTTTGTTTTTGTTAAGTTATGTGAGTTCTTTGTGAATCTTCAATAACAGACATCTGTCAGTTGAGTGAAGTACAAAAATTTTTCCCATTAAGTTAGGTGTTTCTTTGTTTTGGTTATTGTCTCTTTTGCTATACAGAAACTTTTTGCTTCATATAGTCCCAGATGTTTCTGTTTTCCTTCGTTTTATTTGTGTATATGGATGTGTCCTGGAAGATGTTTCTGCGGTATAGATCATGGAGTGTTTTGCCTGTGTTTTCTTCTATGTATTTTATGATTTTGGGTTTTATGTCCAGTTCTTTTATCCATCTTGAGTTGACTTTTGTGTATGATATAAAGGAGTAGGCTAGATTTATTCTTTTGCATGCAATGGTCCAGTTTTCCCAGAATCATTTATTGAAGAGACTAGCCTTGTTCTTGTTCTATTGTATTTTTTTTACCCCTTTGTTGAGATTAGTAGATCACACATATGGTGCTTTATTTCTGGACTTTCAGTTCTGTTCCATTGGTCTATGTGTGTTTTTATTCCAGTACCAGGCTGTCTTAATTATTATGACTTTGTAATATAATTAATATTATAAATCCTCCATTCTCCTTTTGGCCAGGAGGCCTTTGACTATTCAAGGATTTTTCTTAGTCTGTATGAATTTCATTATTATTTGTTCTATTTCTTCAAAGAAAGTCATTGAGATTTTTATTGGAATTGCATTGACTCTGTAGATTGCTTCTGGTAGGATGGCCATTTTGGTAACGTTGATTCTTCCAATCCATGAGCAGGGGATGTCTTCCGATTTCTTTGTGTCTTCTATTTCTTTTAACATACTTTATAGTTCTCTTTGTATAAGTCTTTCATGTCCTTTGTTAAGTTTATTCCCAGGTATTTAATTTTTGTTGGTACAAATGTAAATGGAGTGATTTTTGTGTGTTGATTTTGTAAGCAACTGCCTTACTGAACAGGTTTATTATTTTCATTAATTTTTCTGTAGAGTTTTTAGAATTTTCTATATAAATTGATTATCTGGAAGCAATGATAATTTTACTTATTTCCCTATTTGGATTCCTTGTATGTCCTTCTCTTGCATTATTGCTCTAGCTAGGACTTCCAGTACTATGTTGAAAAAACAGTGCTGAGAGCCTTGCCTTGTTCCAGATCTCATAGGGAAAGTTTTCAGTTTTTCACCATTTAGGATGATATTGACTGTGGGTTTGTCATATATTTATTATGTTAATTCTATCTCCAGAATTTCAAGGACATTGATCATAAATGAATGTTGAACTTTGTCAAATGCTTTCTCAACATTATTGATATTATCATGCAGTTTTGATTTAATTTTTCTTTTTTGTTGTTGATATGTGTGTTCGATTACATAAGTTGATTTTTGGTGTTGAACTGTCCTTGTTTCCCTGGGCTAAATCTCACTTGGTCATTTTGTTTTGTCTTTTCAATTTATTATTGAATTCCATTGACTAGGATTTTGTTGAGAATTTTTGCCTCCGTTCATTAGGGAGTTTTGCCTCTATTTTTGTTTGTGTTATCTTTGTTTGGTTTGGTATCAGTGTGATGTTGGCTTTGTAGAATGTATTTGATAGTATTCCTTCTTTCCCTCTCTCTTTTGAGTTTTTGTAAGATAGGTACCAGTTTTTCTGTGAGCATCTGGTAAAACTCATTTGTAAATACACCTGGTCCGGGGCTTCTGTTTTGGGGGAGAGCTTTCACTACTGTTTCAGTTTTGCTGCTTGAGATTGGTTTGTTTAAGTTTACTTGTCTTTATCCAATTTTGGGTGACTGTACAATTCTAAAATTTGCCTATCTCATCAAGGTTGTTGGACTTACTTGCATATAAATGTTTGTAGTAATCTGTACTTATCCCCTGGATTTCTGCTTTGTCTGTTGTAATTTCTCCCCTTTCATTTATTGTTCATTTATTTGTGTTTTCTCTCTTTGTGAGCCTGGCTAGGGTTTTATCTATCTTATCTTTTCAAAGAAACAGCTTTTTGTTTCATTGATCTTTTGGATTGTCTTGTTTTTTTAATTTTTGTCATTTATTTCTGTTTGAACTTTCATTATCTCCTTTTTTCTACTTGCTTTTGGATTTGTTGTTGTTGTTGTTCCTTCTCTAACTCTCTCAGATGTGAGGTTAGGTTGTTTCTTCTTATTTCTTGATGTGGGACTGTATTGCTATATATTTTCCTCTTATTACTGCTTTTGCACTATCCCTTATGTTCTGGAGGGTTGTAGCTGCACTGTTAGTCATCTCAAAATCTTTATTTCTTCTTTGATTTTCTCATTAACCCACTAATTTTCCAATAGTGATGGCTTCAAATTCCATGAAATGGGAGGCTTCCTATCTTTCTTTCCATGGTTGATTTCTAGTTTGATACCTTTATGGTCATAGAAAATAGATGGTATAATTTCAATCTTCATGAATTTGCTGATACTAGTCTTAGGGCCAAGCATATGGTCGATTCTATAGAATGTTCCATGTGCGCTTGAGAAATATGTGCATTCAGGAGGTTTTTTGGGGGGATGCAGCATCATATAGATGACTGTTAGGTTCATTTTGCCTAATGTTCATTTAGAGTTATTATGTCCGTGTTTATTTTTTATCTCATTGATCTATCTCTTGATGAGAGTGGGGAGTTGAAGTCTCCTACTATATATGTGTGTATTTTGTCTGATGTATTTTAGTGAACCTTAATTTGGTGCATATATGTTAATGAGTGTTAATGTTTTCCTGGTGTATTGACCCTTTAGTCACTACGTAGAGATCATCTGTGTCTCTTTTTCAGTTTTAAGTCTATTTTGTCAGGTAAGTATGGCTAATCCTGCCTTCTTTTTGGGTTCATTTTCTCGCAGGATTGTTTTCCAACCCATTACTTTCAATGTGTTTATCTTTAGTTCTTAGGTGTATTTGTTAGGAGACAAATTAGGAGACAGCAGAGGAATGGATTCTGTTTTATAATCCATTCTGTTACTCTGTGTCTTTTTATCTATACATTTAGTTCATTAGCATTAGGATGATTAATGATATGTAGAAGTCCATACTTGTCATTTTGTTCATCATGTGGTTCTATTCATTACCTTTTTTCATTCTCCTTGCTTGTTCCTCTATTGGTTTAGATTTTAAAACTTCTTGTAATATTTTTTGAAGGGGGTATTTATTAGAAGTGAATTTCTGAAGATTTTGTTTTTCTGATAAGATTCCTAGTTTTTCCTCATAGGTGAATAAGAGTCCTGCAGGAGAAAGTGCCCTTGGCTGTTATTTTTTTTCTTGGAGTTTCTTGCCTCTTGCCAGCTTCATTATGTTCTCTTTGTTTTGGATTTTTTTTGTGTTTTTCTATTATGAGTTTTGCAGTAATTTTATTTTCATTATTGTAATTGGTGTTCTATCTTCTTGTATCTCTATTTTTTTTCTTGCCTAACATTTGGGGTGTTCTCTTCAATTATTTCCTTGATTAGTTTCTCAGTTCCTTTGTTTCTCACCTCTCCTTCTGGGATTCCCCCAATTCTAATATTTCCTGTTCTCATGGTGTCAGATAGTTCTTGGAGGTTTTTTATTCTTTATTTACACCTTCTCTTTAAAAAAAAAAAAAAAAAAAAAAAAAAAAACTTATTTAATTTTATTTTCTTCATACAGGTACAGTCATATTTGTATAGTTATGACCCATCATTTTTCATTCTCTCAAAACTCACTCTGGTGAAGGGAGTTTAGTTCCAAGTCATTGGTGGGTGATTGACCTGTGTTGGGCTCTTCTCTTTACTGCTGGGTGTCTTTTTCCTGGGTGAGGGACTGCACTCTGGGATTTCACAGCCCTTGCTGCTTAGATTTTCATGGGTGCCTTTGTAGCAAGTTGTTAGTCTGATCATGTTTGAAACCTCATCAGTCAATTGAGGTTCAGTTGTGTTGCACTGGTAGTCTTTCTCTGTTTCTCCAGACCTCACTGATCACAGGGATTCATGCCACCTTGTTCATGTTGACTTTTTCCTCCATTCCATTTGTTCTATGTTGCTTTTCTAATCCTTTTGGTTCTGACCTCTGGGGTTGGGCTCCCAACTCCCAGCCATTTGTGGTGGAAAGGTTCCTTAATGGACACAAACTCAAGTTGGTGGTTGGTCCAGCTGCATGCCTTTCTCTTGGTTAGCAGTTATTCTGGGACACAGACCCTTCTTTGTGGCTTTCCGTGCCCTTTTGGGAAAAGGGGTGTTTTGTTGGAGTTGGTGTTGAACTCATACTGGGTCAGGGGTTTGCTTCTCTGCCATCTAAGTCACTGTAGATGTAGTTCTGTGGTCAGTCATCACTTTATTGGATTTTTACACTCTGGTCCCTTGTGGTTCCATTCATACTCTATTTTGATCTCACCCAGGCGTCAAATGCATCCAGCACCTTTATTCTTCTTTTCTGAATGTCTGCAGCTGATTTTGGTTTTTCTCATTCCTGTTGTGGTCTATTAGAAGTGGCATTGAACCAGAGGGGGATTCCCCCTGCTCCTGCCTGGCCCGCATGTCAGTAGGGGTGCCAGCTCAATCCCAGGTCATCAAGGGACAAAGACCAGCTTCCCCCACTGCCTTCCCAGGTTCCCATGGCCAGCAGTGGAACAAGGCTCTGCCCCCTAGGCTGCCAGGTAGGAGTATGCCAGGGGACCCCCCTGTCATGCCCAATACCTCAGGGAGGTTTGAATTTTCAGGGACTGCTTCTGACCTGGCTGGCACGGGCCTGCAGATAGCCACCTACTCTTTTCCACCCCCTTCCTCAGCATGGGCTCACCTAATGACAAAGACACAGGCTCCATCCCTGGCCTTCAACAAACAAAGACGATTTTCCCCCAGCCCATCAGTCACCCCATTTCCCAGTTCCTGTGGCCTCCTCTCCTTTTCTTTTTGGATTCTTTTTACCTCTGAATTGTTGAGAGTACTGATGTGTTCTTCCATTTCTTCTATTCTTTCTTTATGGATTTTCTTAAGTTCTTTCATTTTTTTTTCATTTTTTTGTGTTTTAGTTTTTTTTCATTCCTCAATCTGTTGATTATAGTCTACATATCATCCTTTTCCTTCTCTACCTTTTCTTTTTGATATTTCAGTGTTTGCATTTCCTTCTCTGCCTTTTCTCTTAAATCTTTCCTTGTTTTCCTTATAGTGGTTCCGAATTCTTTTTCAGTGAGGTTTAGTCTTCCATGTCCATGCTATTGATTTCAGTGGGCTGACTTTCTTTCTGTGGTGTATTATTCCCTGGAACATTTGTTTCATATTTTGTGATTTTCTACTGTGATTCTGGTTTGTTCTGCCTGTGATGCCCCTGTACCACTGATGCTGAAATTGGGTGAAAAGAGAAAAAAAAGCCTTTTTGACTTAAACTTAACACACCTATACCTGCTTCTCCCTAGGAAGCAGGCTCCAAACAGTTCATTAGCATTTTCACTGTTCACCTACTTTTGGTATGCAAAAATCAGTTACCAGCTATCTCAGCTTTCTTCACCTCTCTCAGGCCTAAAAAAGAAAACACAATTTAAACTTTAGACTAGTTTGCCTCAGTTTACCCTCTTCTAAACTTCCATGGGTTCTTTCCACCATTCCCAACCTTCTCAAACAAAATCCCAAGCCAAAGCGAGACTCAGAGTACAGACTAATTTATTTCTAACAAAATGATTACCTAATTACTACAAAAGGAAACATGTAAGTAAAATACTAAATTACTTTTATATTGTCCAAAACCTTTCTCAACTTGTCCAAAGTCTTTTCCCCAAATTGTCCAAAAATCCTCAGTCTCTCAGTCCTGATCATCCTACCAATAGTCAGTTCATCCCCAGAGTTCATCTCATGCTCAAAGACATCTTCCTTTGGCTGCTTCTTTGACACGCTCCAACTCTGCCATGCTGTCTTCTCCTTGTCGTCCTCCTCCAGGTAGGAGGTTTTCCCAAAACCAGCAAAGTTATCTTTCTTCTTAGGCCTAACTTTTGCACAGCCTCTCCCAGACTCAAGTCAAACTCAGCAAAACGAACTCTAACATGGAGTTCAAATCTGTAAATTCCTTAATTTCCTTTAGCACACATGCTCCTAGCCTGGGTCCGCCAAGGCCTTGGCCACATGGCTAAACTCACGTGGCTCTCATCTTCATTCCTGCAAAGTCCTTGACCATCCCACCAAATGGCCAATCTGCATTCCAAATCAGAATTCGAATCCAATTGAATCTCCCTCCCTTTCTTTGTTTCAAACCTCTTTATATATCCTTATTTCCCACCAAGAGAACTCCTGAGGTAGCAAGCCGTGTCAGGCCTGTTTGTTAACTCAAATCCTCCCCAGCTCTTAGTAACATTAACAATTCTAAAGCAAGAGACATTGGCACCCAGGGTGGGGGGCGTGGCACCCCCTATCAATGCTGGTGGATATGATTTCCTGGAGATCTTGCCAAGTCATGGATGTATCTGTCTAGTGGCTTGGCTGTTGTGGCTGATGTGCAGGGATAGTGGTACAGGTCCCTGGCACTCCATCTTTTGTCAGTTTGTCCTTTGCTGATGTCAGGCAGGCTTCCAGTCACTCCTATCCAATTATTTTGGGCAACTAGAATTGGAGATGTATGTTCCTGTGGTTTCTACTTGGGCTTGTAACTGCTGGGTGGCTGATGTCAGTGGGTGGGGCTTCCAGGTTAATACTATGGCAGAAGTGTAGAGCTTTCCTGAAGCTCTTGCCTGGGCACTCTACTACTGTGGCAAGTACTGATAAGAGCTATAATTTGCCCCAGGATCTCCTGTCTGCCTAATACCCACTTTGTGGAGAGGAGTCCCAGGCCTCAGTCTGGGGTAGTCTGGGGTCCTGTGTGGTAGGTACCCTGATAAGCACAAGGTGGGGAACAGTCTACTGTGAGGTGCCTGCTGGCTGCTTGGAGTGAAGGTCTGTGTTTACTTGTTAGGTACCTCTAGGCTGTGGCCCTAAGGGTGGAGTGGTTGAGCTTAATCAGCTGCTTTTCCCAAGGTCTTTCTCCTTGGAAGTTGTACCTCCAAGAGAGGTGAAAAATGGGAGAAAAGAGAGAGAAAGAAGAAAGAAGGGAGAAAATTGAAAAAAAGGGGGGGGATGTAAAAAAGAAAAAGGGTGGGGGAGAGAGAAGAGAGGCAGTGCAAAAATTGGCAGACATTTCCCTTTTTTATTGTGAAGTGCATGCATTTCCATTTAAGAATCCCTCACTCTTGCCATATAAGAAAGATAATACCCTTCTCTATTCTGCCAGTAACAGAGCTAACTTTACTCCTTCACATTTTGAAGCTAGAGTTTGTAGTGACTAACAGTTCAACCATTTTCCTGTAGTCTGCTAATCATTATGATGAATGTTTATACTTTAGAAAATTCCTAAGTAAGGTAGTATTTGTTACATGTGTTCTTTCATGATGATGTTCTAATTTATTTACAGAGGGTATAGTGCATCTCAGGATTTAATAATTACTCTGAAAAAACTGGGAACATGAACTTGTTAAACATAAGAGTAGGGAGCAGGACTCTAGTGGTTGAGGTAGTAGGCTTCAAGCCAGACCACCTGGACTGGAGCCCTAAATTTGCCACTTACAGATGGTTACAACTCTTGGTGAGTTTCTCAGTCTGCACATAATTTTCCCTTCTACTGAATGGAGGTGATAATGGCATTTCATAGAGTTTTAATAAGAAGTAAATGTGTATTTTGAGAATTGACTAGTTACCCACTACACATATCTAAGTATTGCTTGCTAGTGTTATAATATTAGGAAAGAATTAGCTGATAAAGAGAGGTCTGACTACTTTGTGGCATGAGTTTTTACTGATACTTTCTCCTTGAATTAGGCTCCCTGATTAAGGTAGATGTTTATATCATCCTAATCCCTCCTCAGACTCCTTCAAGGAATTCTGTTCTCAGATAAAATCAAGTTCCTTGCCCTGGCATTCAGCAACAGAAATGAATAGAAGTCTGCTTTATAGGTCAGAATTCCTTCTCTCATCCTGAGTGAGCTCCAACAAGTCATTTGGTTACTTAACCCCACTGGTCCTAATTTTCTCTTCTGTAAATGGGGAACTACTACAAGTAGTGGCTTTTTTGTTAGATCCTTTTAATTAACGAACAAGATTTCTGCTTCCTACTATGTTAAAGTTGGTCTCTGCCTTTATCCATCCTCCTGATTTACTCAACAGGTGTCTAGTATCTATACTTACCTTTCTTAATTACTCACTATAGAACAATCTTAGAACTTGGGGTAATTTATGTTTCTTGTTCTCAGAATGTTTCCTTTTTATATGAAAATTTTTAGCAAATCTAAAACTCAGTTAACTGAATTGAGAGTTTGAAGAAAGACGACATGACTGAGGAGTATACAAGAATCCTTCAAAATTAGCTGATAGGTGATCAACTGAAAGTCTTATCTGGGACTGAAGGGTTCACATTCAAAATTGTTTATTTAAGTGACTCTCAGCAAGACACCTCTCCATGGGTGTTTGCTTGAGTCTCCTCATGACATGACTTCTTTTAGATCAAGTAATTAAGAGAAAGATCAAGAAGGATGCCCTACGACCTATTTTGACCTAGTTATGAAATTGCAGGGGCATTCATATGTTACTGTGAATGTCACAATCAAGTCACTAAGTTTAGTGCACACTGGGGCTCTCCATGTTGAAGGGAGGACTAGCAAGCAATTACTAAACATATTATAAAACCACCACCCAAACCATACAGCAGAGATAGACATACAGACAGAATTTTGGGGGTGGTAGCAGAAGCTATGATTCTAATGAAAATACACTGCTATCCACTCTATTTGCAAAATGATAGGGTAGGAATGGTTATTATATAAATAATCAGCAAATGAACACAGAAGTGTTAGAGCACTGTCCTGACTCCAGTTAAATGTATGGAATCAAATTTCAGAACAGTGTAAAGAATAGTCATTGTAGATGTAGAGTACTTTTTAAACAAATATTTCTTTGTGGCGATAGAAAAGACTATTGGTGTGGGAAATACCAAATGGAGGATACATAATTCACTTTGGGAAAAAAACATTAGGTTTTGTCAATTTGGTTGCATGTTGAGTTTTTGTTTACTAAACCTGATTCTTTTACCACTAAATCAGGTTTTGGGATTTTAGGTTTAGAGTAGCTGAAGGTTTTAGGTTATATATGATAAAATTATAAGTTGAAGGAATTTATGTTTAGTAGCACTTATGTATATAGCATATCAAGCTTTCAAATCCTTTCCCCTTCTCTGTTGGGAAAGTATTATTATTCCTTTTTTTTTTTTTTTTAAATGATGAAAGACTTCTGCAGCTAGGTAAAAAATAAATTAGAACCCATCTCTCCTCACCTTAAGAAGATAGTTTCTTTCCATCTTATGCACAGATATCCTTGAAAGGGTGATAGAGAGATACGCAGTGATGGTCTGAACATCATCAAACATTAATAATTTACCTCAGAAAGAATCCGTTTCTCTCTTTTGCTTTACATTTCCCTGGATGAAAGTAACAATGAAAAACAATAAAGAAAATACCTAAAATTCTATTTTAATTTTATTAAAGTGATTATTAGAGAAAGGTGAAGTTCAACATTATTGAACATTTGACTTTGATAAAGAAAATGTGGTAAATATAGTAGGTGTAGCTCTCTAGGCTTGGCATGTTTTCAGTGCAGGTTTTCAAGGTCAGAGTCCAGAACGTTTTGACTCTGCTGCAAATTACAACACAACTCTGGAGAAACAACACCAGAAGGAACAGAGTGTGCAGAGGTTACTGTAATCTCTGCTATAGGAAGAAGGTTGGCAAGAAGGGATAAAAGCACAGTTTGGTAGTATTTTCTAAACTACAGATCAGAAAGAGAATGAGGGGGGACATACTTTGGTTTTAAATAACTTGGCAGTCTGTCAGTGACACAAAACAAATTTGAAAATGTTGTATGTTGATTGAATTTTCAAGTTGCAGTTTCGTTCTCTGCTTATTTTTACCAGTTACACGTGATAGGTGACTGTATACATATATTCCTGGTAAAGATGGCTAGAGATTCTATATATGTGGAAGTAGTAAAAATACTAGTATATTCATTGATGATAAATACATATTTTTTCCATTAGAAAAGTTTTAACTGCTTAAAAAAAGAAGGAATTTCTGCTTTTTAAAAAATTATGTTTGTTGAGACAATACTGATTTATATCACAGTATGTTTTAAAGGTATAGATTCACACCTCTGCAATTAGATGTCATCGTACTTCTCCTACCACCAGAGCACCAATAAACTTCCACCATAGTTCAGTGAAGGGATTTCTAGTAATGGATTTGCAAAAGTTTTAATTGCTTTTCTAGTGCTTGCATACAAGATAGCATTTGAAAATGTTATGTCCTCATACCTACCTAGTCTTTTGGATATAATTTGTTTTGAGTTTTCTGAGTATTGCCATTTTTATTTCTCTAGGATCAAGGGGGTTTGGGCATTGCTATCAGTGAAGAAGATACAGTTAACGGTGTCATCATAAAGAGTCTGACAGAGCACGGGGTAGCAGCCAGGGTGAGCCTTTACTTTTCCTGCTATCATAAGGTGTTGGAGACTTACTTCTGGAAAATTACTTAAAATCAGACATGTTTTAATTTAGGATGGACGACTCAAAGTTGGAGATCAGATCTTGGCTATTGATGATGAAGTTGTTGTTGGCCATCCTGTTGAAAAGGTACTTTTCCAAAAGAAAGCAAATACTAATATGAATCCATTCTCGTGCGCGACTACTGTGTGTGTGTGTGTGTGTGTGTGTGTGTGTGTGTGTGTGTGTTTGGTGGGTTTTAGATCTGTGCCTATATTAGGCAGATATACTTAAGGAAAAGCAGAACTTTTCAGAAGTTCTTCAATTTCTACTATTTTCTGTTCAGGGTGATACTAAGATATTTTCTGTCAACTAGTAAATTCAGTATTCAGTAGGCATTATGGATAATTATCATTTTGGTTTTCCCTTAGGAAAACTTGAAACATTGTTTAAAAAGCCCAACTTAGTGTTAACACCAAAGGAATATTTTAATGTATATTTGTTCCATTAAATATCCAATATGTATATTACTTTGTAAACATTTTTAAGATTTATTCATTAACGAGGTATAACTTACCTCATTAAACAGTTCTTTGTTACCTGAATTTTCTCCTCTTCAAAATTGACCATTCTACTTAATAGAACTCTCCTTTGGAGCCTTTCCAATATATGCGCCAAAATAAAAGGCTGTGGTACAATGTATCTTCTTTTATAGATATACTGGATAGTTTAATTCAGTTTATCAGTGTTACAACTTTTCATTTGATTGATTTTTCTGTTGCACTTTTCCTTATTCTGATTGTAAAGTGTTTCCCTTTTATTCGAAATGTTTGTGTATGTTGCATCCATTCACTGTAGAATCAGCCTGTGGGTACAATATCCCATGTATCTTCTAAGGTGGTAGAGAAATAGATGAGAAATGTAAAAGGTTCAAAGCCCTATATTTAATGTTGTGAGCACTAAACTTATAGTAGAAAGTGACTATGGCGTTAATGTGTATCAGGTAAGTTAAGAAACTAGAAAGAAATTAGAATCATTCTTCCTTGATCCCATAAGTTCTGACAAGGAAATAGCTTAACAGTGACTCTTAAGTATAAATAGAATTGGGCTTCAGTTATAATAGTGACTTACTTGTTTACATATACTAATTTGCTGTTATATTTTGTTTACCCTCCACACCAACATCCTACCAGTTTATTAGTCTTTTGAAAACAGCAAAGATGTCAGTGAAACTTACTATTCATGCTGAGAATCCAGATTCTGCTTCAGCCACTGGAGAAAAAAAGAACAGCACCCAGTCTGCAATGGCTCCTTCATCTGGCTCCCAGGAATCAGAGCCCATCCCAAGTAAGGGGCTAGTCTCACCTGAGGCCTGCATGCTTGAACACACTCAGCAGCATGTCCCTACCTGGGAACCAACTGCCTGCCTATAGTTAGTGATTGAAGGCTGCTCTTAAGAAGGCTTTGGTGATTGGTGGGGTAAAATGAGAGACTTTAAGAAAGAGTACTGGCCTCTTAAGCAGGTTATAGTGTGTGGTACAACAACCAAGTATAGGCCTTAAAATAACCACCCAGGGTTCCTAGCCCCAGCTTCTTCATCTCTAAAAACAAGGGAGAGATACTGTGTTCTCTCCTGTGACCTTTCCAAGAGGATCTTTTGTTCCTGGTGTTTGACCGAGAATGAGAAGCATTTGGTGCTTTTTTAAATTTTTGTTTATTTATTTATTTGTTTGTTTGTAGTGAGCAAGTAATTTAACTTGTCTAAGTTACAGTGTTCTGATCTGTAAGAGAGACTTGATGATAGATGCTACTACACTGATGGGATCAACTACGTCTCACCCAGCAAAAAACTGAAGAATGTTAGTCACTACCACAGTTTATGCAGGTTGGATAGAATCGTAGATTTAGTGCAGTAGATGAAATGAATTCCAGCCTAACATATTAGGCAAATAATCCCTTTGAGTTACTTTTTAAGAAAAATTGCAGTGCTATTTATAAAACAATAAATTTCAATTAAAAATACTGGGTTTTTATATAGTTGGGGCTCTAATGTGTAATATTCAGGGTTGTTTTTTTTTTTTTTGGACAATTTTTTTAAAGTGGTTTGAAACATTTAGGTATTGGAAAAAAGTCTTAAAGTAATACACGACTGATGAACATGATCTTTCATTTAGAAAGACTGGGTAATTCACGAAAGTGTTAAAAATTTATGGAAATTTTCTCAATTTTCAATTTTATGTTGATCCCTAAATAGTGTTGTCTAAAAAATATGAAATGCTGAATGAAAACATAGCTTAAAAGAAAATATCTTACACCTGTTCTTACCATTTTAGGAGGAAGAAAATAGTCTGTCTCAGATTCTTTTCCTAAAAAGAGAGCATGTTGTCTAAAGCATAAGCTATTCTACCAAGTGTCCTAGTTTTCTCAAAATATGCTGTTTGTTGTATACTCTTTGGTACATCATAAAACATATGATATGAAGAGTATCGTAAAACAAGGTGTGAAAGTACATTCTCCTTGTTTTCTCATATATATTCTTACCAGTTCAGTTCTGAGCATATATATATACACCTAGATTTAGTATATCTTATGAAACATTGGGAAAATTGCAGGTAGGTAGTACTCATGTTTTATAAGATCAAACGTTAAATCCAGTTATGTATTTTTCAGATTTAATTACATAACATTTACTCTAGAATAAGAAGAAAGGGAAGACAAAAACAGAAATAGAAAAGGTTCTGAAAGGCAGCTGCTATGGCCAGAACTAGAGGTGCTTTATGTTTTAAGGTCTTTCTGAATGTGTTTTCTGTCCTGGTCACTTATCTTATTTCTGAGTTTTATAAATTCTAATTTTAAAAGCAATGAATTTGGCTCCAGTGGATTAGAAATTACCAGAGTGAAACTAGAAGTACAATTCATTTTGCTATTTTCAATTCTTTATATGTAGGGATATATACAGATATATGTGTTTGTATATATATATATATATATATATTTTCAACCCTGAAAATATATATTGAAAGAAATATATAATTGCTATAAATCTAAAAACTGCAACATAGTGAAGAAGATAACTTAACAGGTATTTTTGTGCCCACCCACCACCTTAAATTACCAGTGATTATAATCATATTTGTTTGTAATTACAATAGTTTTTATGATATAAGTAAAAGGTTAAGGTAAATTTGAAATTTTCATCACCAGTGTTGGTTCATTTTCCTGCTTCATCTTTCCAAAGGCAAAAATATGTGATGAGTTTGATAAACAGTGCCCATCTTATCAATTTTTGTTTACAATTATTTTTATTTTAGGTACAAGCAGATCATCAACACCAGCGATCTTTGCTTCTGATCCTGCAACCTGCCCCATTATCCCAGGGTGTGAGACAACAATTGAGATCTCCAAAGGGCGAACAGGACTGGGCCTAAGCATTGTTGGAGGGTCTGACACACTGCTGGTGAGAGGCATCAGCTACCCGGGCAGTTCTTTCCAGGAGTCTGAAGGATCATCACTGGGGAGACTACGTTCAGTTTTATTAAATGGAATATAAGAGCTTAAAAAATGCCTCATACTTTGTTATTTTAATTAATCACATATTCAGTTGAGTTTTGGGATTTTTATCTTGCGTACATTAATACTGACTCAGTAAGATTCTTTCACACCTGTGATTGTGATGTTTAGATCCAGAATACTTATGTCAGTTCTCCAGTCCGTGGCATATTTTAATTTCCTTTTTTACTGACTATATATAGTTGGATTGTTGAGACAAGTCTGAAAACTTGAATAATTTGCATGGAAAATTTTCTGAATACCAAAGGTAACTTTTCAAATATAATCATTTCATTTGTAGATAGAAGTGATTTATCTCTATTAAATATATATATATATATCTTTATATATAAACATATTTTTATAAATTTATATCATTTAGATGTTTTACAAATTTTCTTTAAATTCCTTATCATTAGAAAGAAGTTTATGCTTTTTTTTCATTTAAGCTCCAAGAAAACATCACATTCAATTATGCTTGTTTAAATTTTAATGCTTTTCTTTGACTTTTGATAGATTACATAGTCGTAAGTCTGTAACCCTATAATAAGTATTTCTACACACCATTCTTTGGAAGAGTGCATAAGGCATGAGTGTTTTTTTTGGCCCTTAGGGTGCAATTATTATCCATGAAGTTTATGAAGAAGGAGCAGCATGTAAAGATGGAAGACTGTGGGCTGGTGATCAGATTTTAGAGGTATGGAATGCTCTGCCTCTGACCTGGCCTTTACAATTAACAAAGTAATTGTTGCTCTTTGGACAAAGTGCTTTTTTTTTTTTTTCTATTTTCTTTCTTCCTCTCTCTCTCCTCTACATTGTCTCCTCCCTCCCCTCCTTCTCTTTCTTAACTCGTCACATTTGTCATTGTCACCTCCCATTTCTATACAGGTTAATGGAATTGACTTGAGAAAGGCCACCCATGATGAAGCAATAAATGTCCTGAGACAGACACCACAAAGAGTGCGCCTCACTCTGTACAGAGACGAGACTCCATGTAAGGAGGAGGACGTTTATGACACTCTCACCATTGAGCTGCAGAAGAAGCCAGGAAAAGGTCTGGGATTAAGTATTGTTGGCAAAAGGTATGACTTGAAGAGGATAAACCCAGTGTCCTTTTGGAAATAACTGAATTAAATGCTTTAGAAGAATGCTATTAGTAATGAAATCTTTATTTACTGTTAATATTCTGGAGGTAGTTATTTTCTACCCTCTCAATAATATACTATCAGACTTGGGTTTCAAACTTTTTAAGTAAGTACTTGGGGACTGGGGAAGGGAGGAAAGTACTAGACAAAAAGTCATTTGGCTTTTTTTGAGTAACTGCTTTGTGGGAGAAAATACATTAAGTTTGGGGAATCAGTCAAATGAATCATAGTTTGTTAGGAGTCATGTGTGAATGAAGAAATTGAGACAGAAGAGATTGATAGTGATCTCTGTGAGTGAGGCTAGCCCACAGAACGGGGATCCTGGGAAGCATGTCCAGGTCCAACTTCAATGAAGTTGAGATGTTCCTTATATACCCCAGAAGGAAATGTTACAATGATATAATAAGGAAGTAGCAAAACATACCTGACATGCAGCAGGCAGGATGCAGGGATGTGTGATAACAGGAGAATTTACCTTTGAGAGCCATATATCTCATGGAACATTCCAGAGAAGTTAAGAAGCTAGGTTACAGGTGAGGGATGTGCTATTGCCCACCCTCTAGTGTGCCAGAGGGAGATGGAGAGATAGGAGGTATTCCTCTTTTCTGAAGCTCCATCTCTCTACCTGCTTCCACATTCCACAGTAGTTCCTGACTCAAAAAATCCCAGCTTGGTAAACAAGAATTAAATGTATTTTTGCAACAAAGAATATATTGATGAGTGTCAGGAGTAAATTGTGAGGAATCAAGCAAAAGGAGAAAAGGGACCATGTGCCCCTGTGTAAGGGAGTAGATTAGGGAAACATCTAAAAAAAGGAGAGGTTTCTTAATTGATGCAAAGATAGTAAGTGATAATTTTACGCCTATTTAAAGGAAGAGGAGCATCAACAAGAACAAGAATATGCCTTCAAGAAGAAGTAGGAAGTTCAGCGATAGACTGGGGTGACTGGTGAACACACGTAGAGTTAGTACCTAGTTTGTTTAAAATTTGCATAGAAATAATATTGACAAATAAAATAGTAAGCTCCAGCACCATTATTGTAAAAATGGGAAAGCAGGGACTCCAATTGTGAAATGACTCATTTGAACTCATGACCTTGGTAAGAACAAGTGATACAATTAAATCTTCACTAAAGGTTTCTACTTAAAGTTATCTTTGTATCTTAACAAGAAGCTATTGGGTTATTTATCAATGAAAAGAGGATTTAAGTAAGGTTCTTATTTGTTCATTTTGAATAAATCCATCGAATGTGAAACCTAAGGTTGTAATGACCTCAAATAATAAAATTTAAAAAATGAAGGAATCACGGGAATGGTACTTAAATTTTCGAGTTTTAGATAACAATTGACTATACTGTTAAGATACACATCCATTGTGTTTTCGTATGTTATGATGTTTATGTTAATTGCAACATTTTTATGTAACTGCAGGTAAATATTGGTTCCATGCTTCATTATGGCTTAGAAAGAATAGTAGTTTAAATACCCATAAACTGACTTCTGAGCCCAGTTTTTGACATTTAATAGCTATGTAACCATAAAATGAAAATAATGGCCATTTCTACCAATACTATATAATTATTGAAGAATAAATATGGTTATAAAGATCTGTTTAATTTATGAAATACTATGTTATGAATTATCACAATGAATATTTCCGATAATGTGTTAGAATTGCCAGTATTGCTGAAAACCATGAAATTTATAAAACCATGAAAATACAGGTAAACATTTCAGTCAAAAAAAGGTTATCTTTTTATTAAGTATTATGTGACATTTAAAAAAAAAGTTGAAATACAAAAATTGTTTTTGTAGAAATGACTCTGGAGTATTTGTGTCAGACATTGTCAAAGGAGGAATTGCAGATGCTGATGGAAGACTTATGCAAGGAGACCAGATATTAATGGTGAATGGAGAAGATGTCCGTAATGCCACCCAGGAAACTGTTGCTGCTTTGCTGAAGGTAAAAGTCAGGTGCCAGCAATAATTTGGTAGAATTGTATAGAAGGGAGAGAATGTAAATTGGGCTACTACTGTGGAACAGGTACTGAGTTCTTTTATTTAAAATGTCATTTCAAATACTTAGAGGCAAGAGACCATAATTTAGAGGTAAGTTGCTAAATAATAAAAGTATAGTGGTTTTTTATTCTCATTTATTAGCAGTAGTAAGAATGGTAAACTGGGGCCGGGCATTGTGGCACCAACCTTTAATCCAGAGCCTATGAAGGGAGGCCAAAGCTAGGAATCGCTTGAGTCCACGGGTTCGAGACCCACCCCGGGCAACATAGCAAGACCTAGTGTCATAAAAATAACTGGGCGTGGTGGTGCACACCTGTAATCCCAGCTACCTGGGAGACTGAGATTGGGGATCACCTGATGATCCACAGGATCCCAGATCAGATCCGGGATCTGGACTATTCAGATCTGATCCCAGATTGGGACAACCCTGGGCAACATAGCGAGACCTAGTTTAAAAAAAAAAAAAAAAAAAAAAAAAAAAAAAAAAAAAAAAAAAAAAAAAAAGAAAGAAAAAAAAAAGAAACTGAATATCTAATATATCTATGATCCCAGTAAACCTTTCATCTTTAAGGTAAGCATATATTGGTGTTTTCATCAACAAAAAGCACTTTTCAGACTGCAAATGAGAAACCAAAAAGTTTTAAACTCATTTATATTTGTAAGCCAACGTTGCCTTGAGTCAAAACAAGCCAGCTATTGAACTATTTAAAATTTGACTTAAATTCAAGTTAATAGGTCATCCATATGAAATGGCAGTACTTTCACTGGAAATTTCAATAATTACCTGGTTTAGTACATTTTATGCCATGAAATAAACTTTCTCCATGAAGAATGATTTACTGATTAGAAAAGCAGAGTCTGTATCATTTTTAAAATAAATTTAAAATATAAAAAAATAGTCACTTAAAAATTCAACTCTGCAGACTCTAGATTTATTTCCTGTCAGAGAATATTACAGTTTCTAGGGGAGACTTAAGTTCCTACAAATAAAAGTAAGGCATAGTGCTTATCTCATTTTTTTCCCTTCGCCTTATGTGTGTTTTTATGACTTGAATATGTATAGTTCAGCATTGATTTGAAAAAGATCCCATCAGTATCCATGCTGTGTTGTGTGTGTTATATGAGATGAGCCCTCAGACAGTGATACAGTGACTCACAGTGCTTAAGCTGTCAAGAGTTCTCAGGTGCTAGTTAGGGGGCCACTTCAGTGACTGCACACATGCAGGGATTTTCAGGTAATCCTGTGATTATTCACCTCTGTGGTTTGGGGTCGACTGGTAGAGGAGTTATATGTATATAAATTTAAACATTAAAATATTTATTTATAAAAGATTTATCAGTTTTTAACTAAATATTCTTATTGAGGAATAGCTTCCATTTTGAGATAAAATTAATTTTTAGATCTGTACACAATATATTACAAGAGAGAAGGAAGCATCCATTAAACAGTAAAATTAATATGAAAACTATTTAAACCACCATTTAAAATATCATTTTGAGAGCCTTAGAACTTTGTATCATTTTGCTAGGGATAGCTGTTGCTGCTTGTAATTGTTGTTTTGATTTTATAACTTCATTAAAAAAAATCTCACAACAAATGATCTTCAATACACAAAAATGTCATATGCATAAAACTCACATCAGTGCTCTTTGTACCAATCTGACACTAAGAGTTCAGGATCTCAAGCACCTCCTTGTGATACTTCTATATTACACTAAATAGCATTTTTTTCATGCCTGTGATTTATTTGTAAAGGCTACTAGGAAATTATCTTCAGTTATTATTATTATTTTTTGTGTTTATAGCACTGTAGCTTATATAAGTATCATATAGCAGGTTAGGTAATAGTGTGACAAGAACTGCTTATCCAATTATATGAGTGCTTCTACTGTTTAAGGACAAAACAAGTTGTGGTCAATTTTATTATTTCTGTTTTTTAAATTCTGAATTACTTAGTTCATTTGGGCCATGGAAATCAGTATGTTTCATGAGGTAATTGCTTGGTTCTCAATTTTTCTTTGCATTGGTAGAAGCAATCTCCATGTAAATCATTCGGTAATTAGACCATTGGTGTTTCTACAGCCTGTTACTGTTTTTATTAGTTCTAATGTTTTATAAAAGCCTCATTCTACAACTTCATCCTTGCTTATGGAAATTGCAAGAGGATCCCTCTCGAAAACTGTCTTGAGGAGTAAAATGGATTCCTAGAAATCATTACAGCACTTTGAAAGACATTTCCATAAAATCCCCACTCTCCCCAGTGTTCCCTAGGCACAGTCACCCTGGAAGTTGGAAGAATCAAAGCTGCTCCATTCCACTCAGAGAGAAGATCATCTCAAGTCAGCCAGGTGGGTAGCTATGGAACCCAAGAGGTCATACAGTGGCCATGCCAAATGAGCTCAGTGGGATCCTGACTGTGGCTCTGCCTAGGGATATGTGCATAACCTGGTGGAGTGGACTGATGTACAAAGTCTGATGTAGAGAAAAGCAGGCAGTGCAAGTAGACAGGCTTGCAAAATGCAGATTTTAGAAGGCAAATCACTCTGTGGAACTTTACTTCAGGAATTCTTTTCTGACATTTTCCCCCCCATCGTCTCCAAAGTTCACCATTTACCATATGTAAAGCAAACCAAAGTACCATATTTTAAGTTATTTTATAACAAATGCCTGCAATCAGTATTCAAGTCAAAAAAACCCATAGGTAGGTGAAACTGTAGATTCCTGCCACCTATATAAAGTGTGCTTATGTAGTTCATATCTCTTTGCAAACCGTTTGACTCAGTCTTTTTTTCTGATCACAGAAGCCCATTTTCATCAACCTGTTTTTAAAGACTCCTTACTCACCCCTAATGACTACCTTTAATTTCATGTACACTGCCCCTAACTTTAATTTTTATCTCCTTTCCAGTCATAAACATGTAGTATAATTTTTGAGATTAACGTGAATCAGGTTATGGAAATCCACTGAAATTTTAAGTCGATTTGAATCAGTTTCATCTACCCGTCTAACTTCAATTTATTTCTATAACTCAGCAACTTCCTTGAAAAACCAGGGGTAGGAATTTTAAATTGCCCTTCAAGTGGTTAGTTGTACTGTTACAGCATTTCTCTCTAGCTATTAAAACAAATTGTTCTGAAATAAGTGACTTTTAAAGGGTTGATATTGTTCCAAATCTTTGTAAAATAATTGTTATATATTTGTAGATGAGTGAAGGCAGTCTGTCATCGTTCACGTTTCCACTTTCTGGATCCAGTACCTCTGACTCACTGGAAAGTAATTCAAAGAAGAATGCTTGTAAGATTAGTTTGATGTTTAAGCATGGCTTTTGTGTTTGAATTTTGATCACTAACATTGCCATTGCTTTCCCGTTTCCTGGCTCCCCCCCCCACTATAATTTACCTTTGAAATAACTCTCCGCCAAATCATCCCACATCTTTCTGTAGGGTGAAAAGATGTGTTAGGCAAAAATTCTGAACAACACAAACCTGTGCCTTTGGTAGCTTATTCCATTTGATTTTTATTTCCTTTCTCTTTTTTAATGTAGCACTGATACTATCAGATATATCAAGTAAAGCCATTATTTCAGTGAAGATGGTAAAAATTTTGATTAAGAAAATGAGTGTAATCCTGTGTTTTAACTACATGAAATCATGAGGCTGGATTTTTTTTGACTGGGAGCATTGGTTGAAAGTATTTCAAATTGAGGAAACTAACCATATGGCAGTTTCTGTTTGCAATGTGACTAATATTCTAGAAATTTAGGCACTTAAGTGCTTGGATGGATTCTTTTTAATACATCCATGACTTTATTCCTCTAAGCTGTGCACATGTATCTTTCTCTCCAAAGCACATTATGTCCCTGACTCATTCAGAGTGGATTATGCTGTTATATAATCGATGTTTGTAAGATGAAAAAAGAAATTGGATAGTGTCTATATTTTTTCCAACTGGAAAAGTAGTACCTTTGAGAAAGAATTGATCATGTTTATAGCAACTTTGAGAACCTTTCAAAAGCACCCTTTCAAAAAATTTAAGGTTTCACTTAGTTTCACCCAACTACAGCTGCTGCTTTAATATATATACTTTCTCTTCTTCACCTTTATAGTGGCGTCAGAAATACAGGGATTAAGAACAGTGGAAATAAAAAAGGTAACATGGGGAAGGGAAAACAGTAAAAACTGTGTTGACTTCTACACACATTTTTTTCTCATAGCTATACCACTTTATAATATCTGGAAAAAAATGTTTACATAGTGGGAAAGTATTAATTGTAGTGAAATTAGCAAAATGCAATCTTCACTGAATTTCCTAGCCATAGTGTCTTGTTTGAAATGCCATTGTTGTCATTTTATGTCTTGTCAAAAACGGCATGCATACAACCCCTCATAAAATAATGCACTATCTTTCATTTATACTTATTAGCAAGTTTTTACTTTCCACTTGTATTTCCTATTCTGGAACAGATTCTTCTGGCAGTTGTGCTCAAGGGAGAAATTAAAAGCAGCAATTATTTACTGTCCCTTTTCTCTGTGCTAACTTTCTTGTAGATACTCATGCCACCACCTTCTGATTGATGAATGGAGACACATTTTTTCAATGAACACCTAGTGATTCATTGAGAGGGAGTAGACTTACTCCAGTCCCACTGTTCATAAGTGCAGGTTCTTGTCTTTGAAAACAAATTTCTCTGATTCTGAAGCTTGTGACCCTTTCACTTTATCAGGTTATTTGCTTTTCATCAGTTCCACAACTGATTTTCATTTAGTTTGTTTTAATATCCTTTGCTTCCTGAACAATTTGCTAATTTTCCTAAATTATGCTGAGAACCTGTTTGAATATAAGTTGTTGAATTTTCTTGAATTTCATTTTCTATCCTCATACTTAGATCAGAGTTAACTATGGGATGTTGTGCCAAGGAAAGCAAAAGTGAATGGGAAATGTCATGTTAGCCAGAATTTTCTGTCTTTCCTGGTAGGGGCCTGCAGACTCACTGGGAATCAGCGTTGCTGGAGGAGTGGGCAGCCCACTGGGTGACGTTCCCATATTCATCGCTATGATGCATGCAAATGGAGTGGCAGCTCAGACCCAGAAACTCAGAGTAAGTCTTGCTAATTTCCTTGCCCTAGCAAACCTGACAAAACTAAATTTTGCCGCTTGTTGCAGATGGTTTTAAATGTTTTTACTTTTCATTCAGCTAATTCAGTCACAAAAGTGTTTACTTAGAATAAAGAAAATAGTAAGAGAAATTGCGTTTGTATGCAAATTTGCAAGTTAATGAAATGGTAAGGTTTGCAGTTAATATTTTCTACTAGTTTTAAACTATGAAAGCATTAAAAGAAAACAAAGTGTTTTTAAAACACCATATGAATGACATTATTTGCATGTTTCATTGGTTTAATCATCAATATAAATAACTTGATTAAATTGAATGCCATCATTGATGTTGCATTTGATTATTTTGTTGAATTTTAATGTAGACGTGACATACAATGGTATAAAACTTTAGTGTGGAGAATTATCCAAGCATAGAGTGCTTTGATGGAATTTATACTAACTTTCCAGTCCTGAAATTATATGACTATGACACTGAAGTCTCCATATGTAAAATTTGTATGGACTCATCTATCAAAAACCATAACTTAATCACTTTTAGTTTAAATATTGTCTAAATTTGGAATGCTTTTTGCTCCTTTGACATCTAGATATATGACTAACACAAATTGTTACAGATAGCACAGGACTCAGAAAAAATTTTCTGTGAAGGAACAAATAGTGAATGTTTTAGATTTTGTATCAACTATTTAGTTCTGCCTGACAGTAGCCAAATAAGCACAGTTGTCTTCCAAATAATCTTTGTTAACCAGAAAAAAATAATCTTTGTTAACCAAAATGAGCATTGGGCCAGACCTAGCCTGTGGTCTAAAATTTTCCAGCCCTTTACCTAAAGTTATATCTAGTAATAGCCAGGGCAGTTCTGCTTTCCAAATGATAACAGGTATTTTATTCTTTTAGTATGAAGCAGTGTTTTAACCATTAGAAATGAAGAGGAGTTTGATTCCTTCCCTACCCCTCTTACTTTCCTGAGAGCCTATAAAACTCAGTTATGGTTATCTCAACTAATATGTGCAGTTTCTTTTTGTGGTGCTGCTTCATGGACTTAGTGGTTTCCTTGATTATATAGCAGTGTCTGATAGAGGTCTATATGTGACGGACAATGCAAGGAAGGACGTAATTTTTGAGTCTTATGTCCTCATGGCACATTCTTTGTTCTTTGTCTTCCCTGCAGGTTGGAGACAGGATTGTCACAATCTGTGGAACATCCACTGAGGGAATGACTCACACCCAAGCAGTTAATTTACTGAAAAATGCCTCTGGCTCCATTGAAATGCAGGTGAGATTTTTATCCCCAGCTCTGTTGAAAATATGGGTGGCTTGAGGACACATTTGAGTTTTGCTGTTAAAGCAGTAAAAATGATTATGTCTCCTGCTATTATTTTATATAATAAAATAATATATAATTTGAACAAAAATGATTTCCCGAGAGTTCCAAGAAAGTACATAAGAAACTTTCTGTCACATTTTAGTCTGATACATTTATTGTTTCATACGTACATCTTGGGGGTGGGGGATATATTATAAATGATTATTTGCCAGAATTTCACAAAATATATTGTAAATGATTAATTGCAAGAATGTCTTGTGATGTGAGTTGCTTGTATTTTAAAGGTCTTTTAAAATATTTGCATATGAAACAATGTTTGAAATCACAGGGAGTGATTCTAGAAATGAGTTAGTAGAATATATTTACTGTCAGTTGAGAACTTTGGACATTGTGAAATTTCTTTCTCTTCACTCTGGATTATGTTATCATAAATGATCAAGTGGACAATAAAATATATTTTTAATGCAAATTCTTTTTATAAAGAAAAAATAGTGCTGTCTTCTTAGTCACGTGGATATGTGTTTTTCTATATCTGTTTCTCCTCTGCACAGGTGGTTGCTGGAGGAGATGTGAGTGTGGTCACAGGTCATCAGCAGGAACCTGCCAATTCTGGGCTTTCTTTGACTGGGCTGACATCAAGCAGTATATTTCAGGATGATTTAGGGTAGATTCATATGTTATGGTTTTATACCCCTACCACTCACAGTTGAAATAATAAATTAGATATGCAATATGGAAATGAAAGGTTCCTAAACTGTTCCATAATTATGGCATGGCTTTAGTTTATTAGCGAGATAGATGATGTGTGTGCTTGCCAATTACCCTTCCCTCATTTCAGCTCTGAATTTTTGGTGAACAGTTTGGTCTTGATGTCAGTACTTTTTGTGACATAAAACAAATCAAATCTGTCCTTTTAAAAATCTGTCCAGTTTTGCCTACTCATTTAATAAATCTTTATTTTTATTTTAAAAATTCAGTTATCTAGTACCTAAGTACAAGTGAGTCAGAAATGAAGGAGAACAGAGGGGTATATTAATAACTTATGCAGTATGTCATATTGCTTATAATCTTGGAAATACTTATGTTACCCTCTTGTTCCATAATAGTCTCCTGTACTAAGAAATGAAAAGGAATAAGCTTTTCCATGTAGTGAAAATATTAAAGTAAACTGTAAATAAGCAATATAATTGGGAGCTAGTAGGATATCATTTGATTATATAAATTTAAAATATTGAGCACATCATGCACTGGTAGTTGAAGTATACCAAAGATACTTATCATATACTCTGTCAGTAATATAGTTATGCTAGTTCTAGGTGGATATTAGATAACCCATAAGATTATAGATTTATAGTTATATGCATAAATATATGATTTTAACCTGAAAATTTTTTCTTCCCTTTATTGTAGACCTCCTCAATGTAAGTCTATTACTTTAGATCGAGGACCAGATGGTTTAGGCTTCAGTATAGTAGGAGGATATGGCAGCCCGCATGGAGACTTACCAATTTATGTTAAAACAGTATTTGCAAAGGTAAGCCTGCAAATTTTAGCCAACTTTCTTACTCTAAACATTCATTAGCAGTGGTCAACAGCTGGCTTATTAGTTTATGGCCTGAGGTAACACCAAATGGCCAACAGTTAATGATTTTCTTTTGGAATTCCCAACAGGAACAGGTCATTACATATTTTTGTCCAATTTGAGGTTTAGTTGTATTTAAAAAAATAGCCTCAAATTGATTCCACAAACTATTCCAATATACATACAAGTATGAATGAGTTGTAGACTTGCTTTTCTTTTTCCTTTGACAACAAAATGCATGTGATTAAATGTCTTTTGAAAATAAGACATTATATATGCTATAGAGCCCTGATTTTTTTTTTTTTTGGCATTTTTTGTTACTGTGAAATTTAAGAACACAGAAAGTATACAAAATACATATGTAGATTAAGAGAACACTAATTTTGCAAACTTTATTTCATTGAATTCAATGGAAACAAATTATCAGATGTTTGAAGAATATTCATTAGCTCTGTTACCTGCACTAGGACACATCCTTGAAGTCAAGGAATATAAAAAAAACAAAACAAAAAAGTGTATGTTTACAATCACATAGTAACCTGTTCTATTTTAAAAATGCTGAAGAACAGATAAGGTTATTTCAACATTGGTGAAAATAATAAAATAATTTAAGCCCATAAAGGCATAGTCTATTATGTTCTAACATTTTTTTTCAGCAGCTATAAAATTACATATAATTTCCTGCAGGAGAAATTCAGAATCTCTGAATTTTACTGTGCAAAGTAACAATTTATTCAAATATATTTTGAATATTATATATTTTGAAATATTATATATTTCAAATATATATTTTGAATATAATATTCAAATAAATATTAAGCAGATTTAGATTAGTTCTGTGGCCCTATAAAGTGCACATCTATGTAGGTTACATTCTGTTACTTAAAAAAAACTTAACAATTTAAAATGCTTTATCTATAGCTATTAGTGATAGGCATAATTCATGAGAGCTTTTTTTTAATCTGTTACATGTCCAAAAATACAAACAGCATTTATGAGTGAATGGAAGTCAGGCATCCTTTTCTTCAGCTTATGAATTTATTTAGACATGCTAGTTGGAACATATTTTAAGAATTTCATCATCACAGATACCTCATTAACTTTCCATACATTTAACCTCATATTTACTTGCTCAACTGCCTACTGTGTAAGCATGCCTTAAGATGGAGTTCTTTTTCAAACATCAATGTCCTTATTTAATCTTAATTGTCTAGGGCCAATAAAGAATAAGAAGGCTTCACCTATTCTTAGGAAATAAAGAACCAAGCATCCTGAAAATTTTTTAAAGCCAGAGAAAGGATTAAATTGTAAGCAGGATATGTGCCATGCCGGACCCTTGTCCAGGTGCATGTGAACTTTAGGCTTTTGTACACTTTGTATTTTCTGGTCCTCATGTCCTTGTCCTAAAAAACTGCTTTGCTAATCCTTTGTCTTGTTTCTGTAGGTTTACTTTATAGAATAAAAAATTTGGAAGCAATGAAATCATTCCTACTAGGCAAATTCCCAAATATTCTTTATTAATTTGAGTTTCTACCAACTGCTGTGCTGAACAGCCAAAAAACCATCCAAGTTATCTGTTGACTGCTAAATTCTCTCTCAAATTGGAATCTCAATGTAAAAACTATTTAGGAGAAAGGCCTCCTTTGTGTATGTTCATCATTGCTTAATGGCTGTGGAGAGCCCGTGGAGCTTAAGAGCAATGTGTGTGTACATGCCGTGCAATTTACATTCTCGTTTAGATCTTTTTCTGTTTTGTAGCTGCGAGGCAGCACTTTTTGAGAAGTAAACAATCCTACTTTATAATTGCAGGGAGCAGCTTCAGAAGATGGGCGTCTCAAAAGGGGTGATCAGATCATTGCTGTCAACGGGCAGAGTCTAGAAGGGGTGACCCATGAGGAAGCTGTGGCCATCCTTAAGCGGACAAAAGGCACCGTCACTTTAATGGTTCTGTCCTGAATTTACAGCCAGAATTGAACCTCTTCTCACTCACATCCCACACTTTAAAGCTATTGGAGCTGGTCTTGTGGATAACATTCCTCTGCTCTCTTCTTTAAGATCTTCAGAGTTATAGGGAGGAAATTAACTTATTTAAGTTTGTTTGTGGAAATGATTTTCTTCTTAAAAATCTGGCTTCATTTCCTAATCCTCTTGAATTTGTAAACTTAAACTGAAGGAGAAATGTTTACCTAAGTAAATCCACTCTTTCTTTGAAAAGATATCTGACATGTTATAGTCATATAGGCAAAAATTATGTGCAAAACTCTTTAATAGAGAAAAAAGATAATTCTGAAGGTCATAAAAGCAAATGGCTTCATGATTAGGGTAAAAATGAAAATATTAAAGAAAAAAATCTTAAATTTTATTTATATACTTCATTTTTTGTCCACCTCCTTTCCCCATTTTTATCAAAAAAGATAATTTTTTTTATTGAAATCTTTAAAAATACTTTATTATTTGAGATTTGGATATTATAAAAATTATATCTTCCCCACCTCTTTTACACATATACATATTTTACTCCTAAAATAAGTTTCTAAGATTGAGTACACTGTAAATATGTGAAACAGTATCCCTAAGTTTATAAAGAAAACACTCAGTGCACATCTTTATTCATCTTCATTTTTGACCTAACAAAATATTTTCATGTTTCTTATAAATAAAATGATAATATCCTTTAATAACTGTGTTTTCTCTAGAAAGAAACATGTTAACCATGATGAAACTTAAGAACCTCACAGAATGGTTAGTGTTGGTTTTAACTGATGCAACACTAAAAATATGTCAGCATACTGTGCAATTGGTTTTCAATTAGTATTAATCTTAATGACAGAAAAAGTAACGTGTTAGTAATTATTTTGGTTGAATGCCATTAGTAAATTGATAGAAAAATTAAGGGGATTAACATAACTTCGTTTCATTGCCTTATATTAACATCTTATAATACAATAGTTTAAGACTAAAAGAAACAGATGGAACTGTTTATTGAGACAACTGGTGAGGAATTATCATGTGTTCATTCCCATTTTAGAGTGTAGAACTCCTACATTAGAATATATAAAGTCATTTTAAATATTATCTATATTTGTAACAAAAAGTAGTGTACAGATATTTTATTACAGCACTTTTGTGTAAATGCAGAATCAAAGTGAATAAGAAATTTCATGGTGCACAAATAAAGAAGCAGGCATATTTCTTGTTTGTTCTTTTTACTGGGGAAAAGCGTTATAATATTTTCAAGATTTACAATTTAAAATTGGTCTTTATCATGTCTAACTGAACATACGGTATCCATAGTTACAACAGAGGAACTTTGGACAACACAATTATGAAAAATTCAATACTGTTTAAGTCCAGAATTCTTACTACTATCAAAGATTCATAGACCCTTTGTGGAACACAGAAAGAGAAACAACTTTGTAGGAAGAAAACTATTCTCGTGTGTGTGTGTGTGTGTGTGTGTGTGTGTGTGTCCGTGTGTGTCCGTGTGTCCGTGTGTGTGTCCATGTCCGTCTCCGTCCAAGATGCTTGTTAATGCAGTAGTATTTTAAGGTGTTTTCAAGAACAAAAGTGTGTCTGGGGAAAAAATCATAATGAAAATGATTTATATTAATAACCATGAAAAGTATGACGAACACTGTGCAAAAAATTGGGAAACCTTGTTCTGCTAGTTCTGCTCTAATTAACTATTGATCATTCCTTCTGATTCATTTCACGTGTAAACTACAAGTTACTTTATCTCAATTTAAATCTACTCCTAAAATACAAGAATTCTGTGATTCTTAATTATTTAAAATGAACTGACGAAACTACACATTGCAGTAATTTAGGATGCATTTCCCCCAGCCTAGGTACCTGATGTAACCACTCATTTCGGTATCCAAGTGACACATCAACCTCCTTAGTTATCACTTAGCTCCATCTTGAAGGTTTGTCAGAATCCTCTCATGGTAAACTCCTAGAAACTGAGCTACCACCTTTATGTTTTAGTTAACTAAAATTTTTATTTAGGACACCTGGTGGCAGAAACAGGAGGGGCAAGTTAATTAACCAAAGTAAAGTTTGTGTAAATAAGTGGTTGTGTCCAAGCGAGAACAGCCTGTAACTGTTCTGCACTGTATCTGCACTGGCCTGAGTACAGTAGTACTCTCAGAATTGATGTTCACCAGAAATGGACTCTTTTGGAATGCAATTAGTTAAGATGAGATAGGTCATGCTGGCTTGCTCTAGTCCCTAAATCCTTAAAAGAAGACCAAATGACACAAACTGATAAAAGAAGGTCATATAAAAACAAGGGCAAAAATAGAAACATGAGTAATGCCTGGGGCCACTAGATGCTGAAGGAAGCACAAGAGGATTTTTGCCTAGCATCTTTGGAAGGATCTTGGTCCTATTGATACCTTTATTTGGGATTTTTGACCTCCAGGATAAATTTCACTTCTAACAACAAAAGTAAAAAATCAGTCAAGAGAATGCAACTGTAGGGATACAAAAACACTAAAGAAAAGTTTTACTCCTGAGTTAATATTAATTAACAAAGATGAAACAAAAAATAGGAAGGAAGGAGGGAAGAAAATGGAAGAAAGGGGGCAGGGTTCAGACAGAAATAAAAAAGGAAGGGAAAGAGAAAGAGAAAGAAAATATAGGTTAATCAACACTGGGGAGACATCACAAAGACTTACTATGCCTTCTACATTGTTTTTTTCTGGTAATAGAAGAGAACTTTGTGCTGAATGAACAGAGTTGAAGATTACTATAGTAATAATACCATGTACAACTTAACTGGGATGTCTTTAATAGGTTCTGTATAATTGGTCATGTGATTAAATTGCACTGGACAATTGCACACTTGCCAGTATTCTTTGTGACCCCTCCAGAAGGATGATGATGATGATGATGATGATGATGATGATGATGATGATGATGATGATTTTAATATTTTTACCTTCTTCAAGGGCTGGCAAGTAGCAACAGGAGCAGTAAGGTGATGTTAATGTTAGTAGACTCCTGTGCATTAGAGATGAAGTTGAAAGCATGAAAAGATTGAAACTCATGAAAGATAAGTAAAAGAGTGCTGTATTTTTGCATTTTAAGGAGTTTGATAGAGCAGATTTTGGCAGATTTGTGGAAGCAAATGAAGCTCTTCCCTCCTGTAAGTTCTACTGTATTAAGTTCCCTTAGATCTGGTCAGCTACTTTATTGTCTGAGAATACCATGCAGTACAGCAGTCCCTTTCTTAGATCTCTGCAAGAGTGAGTGAAGAAGTTGAAAGGACACCTGCAGGGAGACAGGAGCAAAGAGGTGGATGTGTGGGAAAATCAAAACTATCATCACCTCCTTTCAACAAACCTGGTATGTTGTTTCATGTTAGTGAGATATTCTGGAATGCATTTGACTTGTGCAAAGATGTTCCTCAACTCTGTCCATTAGGAATTGATGTTTAACTTAGCTCGTTTCCTAAAGGGTCTGTCTGTAAGGTGATCCACTGATACTTCAACAGGAAAAAAAGTTGGTGGCTAGGAAATTTTTAAATGAAAACTTGTTAAATCAAATGTAACAAAGTCTTTTTTGTGTCCTGAGCATTTTAACTTCTTTTTTCCTTTCCAGTATAGATGTTCCTGTTATTCTTTGGAATATAAATCAGAAAAAATATAATAATAATCTTATTCTTCTATAATAAGCTCTTAAAAGAAATTGTCAAGGAAGTTTCCAAACTAAGGTAATCTCAGAATTCTATCACAGAAAATTGTTCTTCATGTTTTTCTATCATAAAAATAAAATTTTAGGCAACTTTAGGAAGGGAACTTTAACTTGTTCCTTTACATTAGAATTTTTTTTGAGAAGGTGTGACATTTATGAATACTTTGTAATCCTTTCCCACTGTTCTCTACCCTTCTCCTTATGTGCATATTTTCAGAAACAAGTGTGATTGTCTTTGGAATATGCTTTTTTTTCATCTCATTGGTGATCTTGAAATTCTTACTGTTCTCTTGAATCTATCTATGTTAAAATACCTGGCATTCAAAATTTCACTCCTCTAAATTTTATTAAAATAAAGAGATACCATTTTCTGCTCAGCAAAGCTTATAGACTTACCTTTTCTTTAGAAAATTAAGTTAATTGTGTATGTATGTAATTTCTTGCATGGTATTATTCAGAAAAGGTCATGTTATTTTATACACTATATCCTGGAAGACAGAGTTAAAATAAGCTCAATAGCTTTAAATAGCTTTTAGTTTTCATTTTTGTATAATGATGCATTTATCTTCTGAAGTTGGAATGCATATCAACTTTTCGATGTTTGCATGTAATCTTCATATTTCCCTTACTCTCCTATAACTGTACCATTAATTACTAAATATTTTTAGTAAGGTAGACTAATTTTTATTCTAATTGTGCCAAAAAAAGGTATTGTATCTTACCAATTTTAAATGGATAACCAATCTAAATTGCCATAAATGTAAAATAACTGAGAAAATAGCATTTATAAAACTGTCAAAGTACAGTTGCCTACCAAGGATCAAAACTTGAGATCTGCTTTCTGTTGGGGTTGTAAATGTTAGAATTGTTTTAATAACTCAGTGGACACTTCCCCTGGATTTAATAGAATTCAAGATTTTGTACAACCATATTGGTACCACCTATGCCTCTGATCTCATGATATATCCTCTTTGGAAAAACTCTATTATACTCAAGTCATTAAGTGTTTCTTTACAAATACCATATATATAAAATGTTAAAGCAAGTCACTCAATTCTTGTTCTTAAGTATATTTATACCTATGAGGTTAAGATTTTGTTCATGACACTTTGACTAGAACCAGAACTGGGTCATTGCCTCTAATAGTTTAGTTTTGGCAACATGATTTTGAAATAAAGGACAAATGACATAAGTTAATGGAGTAAAATTAATGTTGTGGTAGTATTAAATAAAGCTAATGTCTCTTGCACCTGGAGGGCTATGCAGATGGCAGGCATACCTAATTATGCACCCTGCTGCCTTTAAATGTACTGATAAAAAAAAATCTCTCAACTGAGTGTAAAATATGTTCATTCACTGACTTCAGGCAAGTTTCAGTTGGGCAACACAATTCATACACAAAAGTAAAAAACACTGCCTTTTATATGTAAAAAACTGCAATTACATAAAATTGAATGAAATAATTATTTACTTGATTTGTAAAACAAGTCATTCTTAAGTTACCATCTTTGTTCTTTCTGTGAATACAAAAATTTTTATCAGTCCATTAGAAAAAGATCATTCTCAAACCAATGAGGAAGTACTTAAAACCTTTAAGTTTAAAAAGTTTTTAGAAAGTACTAAAAACTTATCACTTCAAATTACCTAAAATAATAAATGTATTAATAGAATCCCAAAGTTCGATTCCTCTACATACAAGTTCAATAAGTTCGATTCCTCTACATACAAATTGTTTTAGCCTATTATCTTTAAAGGTATATAAACTTGTAAAATTGTTCCAATAGCAGCTACTCTAGAAAATATGTTGGTATAATTAAATGTATAAATACTGTTTTACTCTAGATATTTCAGAGATGCCAGTGAACTTAGTGAAACTTAGCATGAAAACTCTTCTGTTAAGGACATGAATGCCCATGAACTTGGTATGATAGTTAGATACCTATGCATTTAAAAGTCAAGCAACAACTTTGAGTTTAAACTTTAAGATGCTTTTTTTAAATAATATATCTTATACATACCTGTTTTTCATATAATTTTATATTTGTTACCTATCATTTTTTTAAAAATATAGGTAAAGTGAACTATTTTTCTCAGGTAGTTTCCATTAAATTGTGATTTCTAGGACCAGGTGTTCATTTTATTATAATGGATTCTAATTCATTTTTTAAAGAAAAAGTGGTTTGGGTTGGGGGGATGGAGGAGGGAAGGCATCCCAGTAACTATTTACCTATGTAAGAATTTAAAAGAATTAAAAAAAATTAAAATAAATTTTAAAAAAATAAAGAAAAAGTGGTTTGTTTTTAGACCAAGGAACACAAAATTTATTTTCCACTCTTTAATAATCAGTTCATGTAGAGGGTATTAAATATTTAAAATTTGTAAATTTTTATTGCTGTTTGGCAAAATAATGGGAATTAATTATTCCTCCCCCATTATCTGCATTTATCTGTAAGTACCTGGATATTGTTCCTTCTATTCAGTAATTTTTTCCTCTAAGATTTTTCCTTTCTATATATTATAGGTTCTATGTAGTGAAGTCATTAGTGTCTCATTACCCATTTTGACTCCCTTGTGTGAAGGTAAATCATAAGCTGCTAAGTGTTTAACATTAAAGGAATTCTAGATTCCTCTGGCATTTAGTATAAATACTATGAACCTCCATATCTCAAAGCCCTGAGTTCCTATCCTTGTTGATTCAGATTAGAAGGCAGCTAACCTCTCTGAACTTCTGCCTTCTTGAATGGAAAGTGGAGGGGAAATCTTCCTCTTATCTCTGTTAATACCATTAGATGAAGTGTCTGCACATGATGACACTTGATAAAAATTAGAAATTTAGTTAATATCCTCATCAATTACTATAAAAACATGTCACAGTAGAATTGTGGGACTCTTCTGGAAGAGAGTGTGCTATCTCTAGTATTGTCCTACTTTAAAAATATACTTGTCAAGTTCCCTTTTATGTCCTTACAAATTTTCTCATAATTTCTAGTAGAATGGAAAGCAACAATAAGTGATTACAGGAGGAACAAGAACTACAGTGGCTGTTTATTAGTGAAATGAGTCTGCTACTTGATATTTTAATCAAGATATAGTTGGAATGAAAGTTATTTAACCTGCAGAGAGATTTTATCATAGATCTAAGGCCCATTACTTGGCAATGTCTTTTGTATAATATGCTTGTTTTTGTATAATACCCATCACTCATATCCTCCCCAGTCCTCCTCTGTATATTAAATAAATTGTATCTTTATCCTTTTAGGTAAATCCCTTTTTAGAAGAGAGAGGGAAACAAAGAAGTTAGCTTGGTAGACTAAACAGTTTTCTAGAAAGAAGAGAGTAACAACAGACTGCCAGGTATGCCAATCTTCCATATTAGATATTCTTTCTCCAATGTTTCATGCTGAATTAGTTGGGGAAATGTAAGGTGGAAATTGTATGTACTATGTCTGGCTACTTTTTTTAATTTTCAGTTCTTTCATTTCTCAGGAGTTAATGCAGGGGAATTGCTTTTAAGAGGGTTTCTTGCCCACTATTGGTCACATTTTACTATAAAATATGCTTCAAGGTCTAGGAAACCTGACACTGAAAGTCCAAACAGTTTAAAGTTTAGGTGAGCTGGGAGAATAGAAGCATCTATGAGGGTTTTCTTGGGATATAATGAGGGTAGTACTGTTTGGTACTGGAGAGCAGACAATTAGCATACATAAGCCTAATTCTTAGGTGTGTAAGCTTATAAAACATCCACAGTCCCCATTTTAAGTAAAATATTTTGTTGGTATTTATAGATGAAATACTTTTTAGTTACCTTAATATTGGAAAGGATATTTACCCTGTAAACATTTAAATGATGAAATACCAAATAATGTATATTTTTATGAGTAATTAGAATTGATCACTTACAGATAAATGTGCTCATATAAAATTGTGTTAAGTCTTAAAGTGTGAAAATCTTTGTGACGCTTTCTTTTTTTGATCATGGATCATATTTTGTGTGGTATATATTGAACCATACTTATGCTAATAAAGGCCTTTCTATTTTTGAATGTTTAAATGAAAGAAAGAATAAGTTATTAGAAGTACTTAACTCTCCATGTGAGGATTCTGAATACTGAAGAGAACAAGAAATTAGTTACTAAAGAATTTGAATGGAACTGTGCAAAATGTTCCAAATTTGAAAGGGAAAAAACTGGGATTAGAGCCATAGATTTCCCTTTTTACTAGGGCCAGATACATAGTTCCTCTAAATTTTTCCTTCATAGGAATATCTTCCACCCTGTTTCTAGAAGATCAAAATATATAGTGGCTGTGAAAGTTTTTAAGGAATCATGCATAGATCATTGTTACTATGTATTTGCTAAGAGGACTTTTTTGAGAATTGATGGGTTCTGTTACTATATTGAAAATAATATTTGCACAGGAGTTTTCTTCAGCAACATAGAGAGTAATGAGGGATGAAAAGAGGAAGAAAAGGATGAAGAAGTTAAAAATTGGTTTAAAAGAATTAGGAGAGATCAGTAGCTTCAAATTAGTTCTGATTAAACTCCTACCATTGGATATAGAAACTAAATATGGACTTTCTTAGAGTTCATCAAAAAGAAAAAGTCAAGGTTCATTGTCACTATAATTTTGGTACAAAAAGTACAATTTATAAAATATATTGCAGGTAATTACTAAGAGCTTTATAAGTGATTGCTATCAATAAATGAATGAGAGAATCGTTTGCATAAATCAAGAAACTGAAAATGATGCCTGCAGGGAGAGGTGCAGTGTTAATTTGCACCGTCTCCATCTTCTCTTCAACTTTTTGTCCACAATTTATGAGAATAAAAATGGTAAGTTGTAGATATTTTTTTTACATTCTACGGAAATAGAAAAAATGCACAGGGTCTTATGGGCATGAAGGAGAGAATGCAACTGCTGCTTGTTTCTGCAGACATCACCAAAACTTAGGCCATGAAAATGTATGGTATCTGAGAAGATGCAGGCAAGGTAGTTTTTGGTTTTTTAGTGTTGATTCTTCTTAATCACTTAGAGTAATTTTCCTAGTAGATTTTACTATTAAAAAAGAAAATTTTTATTTTATTTAATCAAACCCTGTTTCTACAACATATTGATTGGATACAATATCTATTAAACAAGAATGAAGTAATGGAAAGGATGGAAGTTTAAAATGGGGAGAAAAGAGTGGCGAGAATCTTGTTTGAACCAGAAACAGGGCAATAGAGTTAAGCGTCACATCATCCTTAAGTAATGACCTCAGCTGCTGATTGACTTGAACATCAATGCCTCCATTGTGTCCTGTCACCTGTGGACAACACACTATTTCACATTATTCTTTTCTGTCTCCAAGTGAAGGAGCTGAATTGGATCATTTGGATGGGCTGGGTGATATGGAGGGAATCTCTTACTCCCTGGTTAAGGGGGAAAAGGTATGTTTCGTTAGCAGTGGGAAGTTCTCTAAGATGCAGGTCAGTGAAGACTGTGTCAGTTATGTCCCCACATATGAACACTTAGTCCCCACACAGAGGATTTTTCATCTCCCAATAGTTTGTTTTCAAAATTGTATTTGGAAGTAATAGAGAATGAGGAGAATCAGGGTTGAAGATTGAACTTAGGATGCATTTTTACCACTGCATTTGCCAGTGATTAGCCTCTCTGTACCCACATGTTTGTTTAAGGGAACAATCTTCCTCCCCTCCCTGCCATGGTTATGTAGTCATTTCCAGAGTCTAGTTCCATTTCTCACCATGTGTCTGAACTGAGACAAGAAGGGAATGAGTTAACTGTCATTCTGTATTTTGCAGATTAACATGTTTATCTCAGTCCCCAGTCTTGCTTGACTCAAAGCCCCACTTCCTGTGTGTAGCACATTCTCTTAGAGTGATGTTTATTTTTCCCATCCTTAGTCTTGAGAATCTATTCTTGCCTTCTGCTTTCATTTATTAGTTCTCTGCACAGGATGATACCACTAAAATACCAGATCTAATCTAATGCCCAAATACCTAATACCCACATATGGCATTCTTTACATTTTCTAGTATGGCCTGCCTCACATTAGTCACGTACCCATGTTTTAAAGGAGACAGATGTCTGATTTTTCTGAGCATCTGTCTTTTCTTGCTGTCTCTTTATCTGAATTGGAAGTGCAGGATGTCACGGCCCCTTGTGTTTTGCCCATGACCTAGATATTGACTGCTAACTATTGGATCACGTACCCACCTTCACTGAGTGAATGGGTCCTCCCACCATTTCACTGGAACTTTATGAGTTCCCTTAACCTCCAAATATTTTACCCCCAAATGGTTAAAATGTGGATTTTATTCTAACAATTACATTCTAATGTTTTCTGTTAAAATTCAAATAACTTAACGTAGAAAAATTATATTTGAGATGTGTTAGATGCTAGTGTTTGAGAAAAAATGGACTTTATTAGAAGGATGACAAGTGAAGCACTTTTGTAGATAACTTAAAAGAAAACTGTTAGGCATAATCAAGAAATCTAGAAGTGAAAAGTTCTGATTGTACTTTCATATATGTCTTTTGTTTTCTTTGCTCTGTATGTTTCACTGATAATACTCTCAGACAGCTGTTCAGTAAAGCTCTGTACACTCTGTTCACGTGTATCTCTGCTTTCCCCTAACATTGAAAAAGGAGCCCTACTTTGCTGAACATTGGAGATATATATATATATATACCCTAAAATTTCCAGTCTTAATTTCTCAGGTTTTTTTTTTTCCAGGAAAGCTCTCAGCCTATTATTTGTAAAATTTATATTGTAAATTTTTTTGTAAAATTATTTGTAAAATTTTATAAATATGATTATCATATATTGGTCTCCATGTTTCTCTTTGCATTTAACCTTTTTCTAGAACAACCTTGCCCCTGCTTTATTCATCTTCAGGTTCTAGTAAAATCCTGTATTTTTTACAAAGATTTTTAATTAAGTAGATAATATATGTTAATGTGCTTATCTTGGAAAGTAACTATAATAGAAGGCATAATGTTATTTTCTTTTTGAAAAGAAGTAGGAATTTTTTTTCTCCTAAAGGAATTGGACAGAAATTGAAAGCAAGAAAGATGAAGTGTACGTTTGAAAAATTAGCTCAGTTGTGAGTTGTGTAAAGGAAAACCTCTGTCAAACATGTAAGAAGCATGACAGTGAAGAGGAAAATTGTGGGTTACTTTTTGTTATATGCAAAGTTGCATCAAAAGTTAGTCGCTGTTAGAATGTTAGGGTATGAAGTATACACTAATCCATTATGCTACAGAGTTAATTGCTTTTAGTCTTTGTGCATGAATGTTTTAGAATTCTGATTATTTCCCATCTCTCTAGCTTATTATATTTCACGAAAACATCAAGCATATAATACATGCCTGACCTCTTACCATTCTAGAGTCAATGCTAAGTAACAGTGCTGAACATTCAGCAAGATTAAAACTTTGGAATTAGGAAAGAATATGATTTGACCTACTATACTGGTAAATTGAAACTAGAATTCAGGTTTTCTGACAGTGAATTTTAATTTAACAAACATTTAACAGTGATGTTTTAAAAGTAGTCAGTTCTTAAGTAATTTATCATAATAATATGGCAACCTAACATTAACTTAATTGATGGAAAATAGCCAAGCACTAATCTTGGACATTTGAAGTTTGGATATAGGTAAAGGAGTTGAGCAAATAATAGCTTTATTATTATCATTAAAATTTTGAGCTATACTATCAAAAATTTAGACCATCAAACTGTTAAGAATTAATAATTCTCAGTGTATTCAAATTTCCAGGAGGAAGGTGACTGAAAGATTTCTCGGATGCAACTCTTTTTTGGCAGACAAGTATTAAAGTTGTTTCTTTTAATTTTTATTTGTTTGTTGCTTATTTATATAGTGTTGATCCCCTTGGGAATCCCCCTGTGCCTCCTCTGATCATTCCAACTATCTCTCGTTGCTGTTTGTTAGACCATGCTTAGCCCATTGACCTCTCCCCTTTTTTTTTGAGGCATTGTCTTTCTTCTGGTCAAGAATCTGCATTCCTTGGGTCTGGTAGACTGTACTGCTTAGATCCTAAAGTTCACTGTTTCTTAAACTATTTCTTTGAGTTGGAGTTCTAGTAAGTTTTTTCTGTCCTCCCTCTGGTTAGGCAAATACCCCAGTTTATTTCAAGCTAACTACAAACTTAGATATACACACTAGTAGTAACATTATCTCTGGTTACTGCTGTGTTCATGTTGATTCAATGTCCCTTAATAAACGTGTTTTAGCTCCTAGATTTGCATTATAGTGGTTGCAATATCAAGTTAGAAAACAGCTGTTTCATAAATTTTAGTGCAACTTTTCTGTGCACAGGCTACATATTGGAAAATATATGTGGTTATAAAGCACATTCAATAGAAATGAGTTACAAATTGAAAAAAATTGGTTTTGAACACTATTAAGTTATTAGTTTATAGCATTTTAAGAACTGTAAGTCCTATTTACAGGGAAAATTTAGAAACAGTTACCATGAGTATTAGCTTTTAATTTTTAGATATAAATTAAAGGTAACAGAGGAAGTAAAAAATGACCTTACACCCACATTAAAATAACTCACTCACCCAGGGGTGTCAGTAATTGAGTTTTTAGCAAATAATGCTGGCCCGTGTGTGCACATATAGTACAACAGTGACACCACTGGGCCAAACTTCCCTGACTTTAGTTTCTAGTATGTTAAAGTGTGATGATTACTAAAATTAGAGGGGAATTGGAGCAAATGTGTATATGAGTATAAAACTAAACTTTTGAAGTTGAAGTAAAAACACTTTCCAGAAATACCTTTACATGCAGTGGTAATTCTGTTGTTTGTTGAACTTTCTTCAATGACTTCAGAAAAATAAAGGACCAAATGATAATTGTGATCAATGAAGTAAATATGGCCGTTCCTGATACTGCAGGTAATGCTGTCAGTTGACTAAAAATCTCTATAATCAGTTTATAAATTCTCAAAGGAAAATGAAGGAAACATGAAAGTTTAAGGTTTTGGAGCTCAACCACTAGAGGGCACTAGAGTCCACGATACCGCATCTATGTTAGCCATTACCCTCCCCACAATTGACCCCCCACCCTGATCCCAGCCCTCCCTGTCCATTTGAGTGACTAAATGAACTCTTCAGAAAGGAGACTGTTTTCATTGTTAAAATATGGGGACATTAAATATTCTCCAAAAATGAGACACAAATCAGCCCAAGTAGAATTTTCCAAATTCTAAGGTGTGTTTATATTTTTTGTTTGTATTAAACATAGCTGCTTTTTTCAAGCAAATGCTTAGGGCACAAAGAAGGCTTTATGCACAGGCTTTTCCGTCATTATTGAACGCATTAAAACTAAGCATTCAGTCAATTCTAAAGGAATTCTCAAATTAAAACTAAGCACTAAATCAATTCAGGAATTCTCATTCCTGAAAAATTAATAATAAAGCCAAGATCTTTGCATTCTGAACAAGAAATTATATCTTATGATCATAAAATGATAATTATATGAAATAATACTTGAAGAAGTCTGCATTTTTCACTGATATTATTACATATAATTGTGAGAATTTCGAAGAGAAAAAAATAATTTTAAAATAACCGTCTTGTTTTCTTTTTTCCATTTCCCCTCTGACAGATACTTTTTTTACTTATAGCAAAATGAAAGATTTGGCTAAAATTTTTCTTTGGCTTAAGCTTTTAAATGGATTTTATGAATGCTCATTTTGTTTTCTGTAATGCACAATTGTTAGAAGTAAATAGTTTTTCTAGTTTCTCTTTCCATTTCTGTTGGTGATTGTCTCGATAGTCAATTTTTTGTGACTAAAATCTCCCCAAAAATGTAGTAGACCTAGCTGGTTTCTTTGGCCTTGAAGCAATTAGACTTAAAATTTTCTGTAAACACATTCATAGAAGCAGTAACTTCATTTGCTGAATAATAGACTGCTACAGAGAATTTTGAGTATGAGATTTCCTTAGAAAATTCAATTAAATGTAGTTAGATTATATTTAATATAGCTATTCAACTATATTTTTGAATAGCTATTTTATTCCCAAGAACTCAACTGGATAGAGAAGATGCTCAATTTGTCCAACAAAAATTTGCATCTATTGTGTATATTTAAATTTCAGATATTTTGCTGGGAATGCTTATCCCATCTTAATAGGAATTAAAAGAATAAATGATATTGTTAATAGCAAATTAATTTAATATTTTTGTCTGTTTATTTCTGTTAAGGTTTTTCCCTCACAAAAGTGTTTTATATTTTTTATCCAATTGCCATGAACTGAATTACTCTGATACAGATATTTTAAGCAAATTCTAAGGTCATTATAAACAAACTGTAGTGTCTCAGATGGCTGCCAGTTACTGAACGATGAATATTCTCCAAATTCCATGTATGTTGTCACCAAATTTTTCATTCACAACCCCCACAAATAATTTTGATGTTTTGCTCCTCCTGTACAAATTCACATCAGAGATTTGTAGATTTAATTCTGGATGTGGCTCAGGGCTCATAAGCAACTTCCTTTGTAATAATTACTTTTTAAACACATGTCATCATGGCTCAGTTTTTACTTTCTCCACAGTGTGTAACTGTTATTACTCATGCAATGGTCCAGTTTACATTGGCTCTTCTTACAGAACTACAAGCATCTGATCTTAGGGAGGCAGTGTGCACATATCCAAGCAGTCCCATATTTCTAAAGAGACCTTTTGGAGACAGTCACAGTGGACTCTGACACTTTATAAAAATCAAATTAATCTCAGATGTGTTACCTTGATCTCACGAGAGATGAAGAGAAATACTTAGGTCTTAAAAGCAGAGCTTTTGTATTTCAGGTATGAAGACCAATGATCCTAAAGCGATGTCAGAAATGGGCTCCTGTCAGAACTCCTGTTTGTCGCATGAATATTGCCCACTTTGAATAAGATATTTTCATTTGCAACTTTCATTGAGGAAACTTTTAAAAGGTAGAAGAATATCCTTTTCTTCCTCTCTATGAGCGAGATTATGCCTAGATGAGGTATTTGATAATGTTAAGCTGCAAAGTAATTGACCTTAGTTAACTTGATGACTAATCCAGTTCAGCTAACATTCTAACTGCTTTGCCAAAATTCTCTCTGGGATTTGAGGACCAGTCTTCCTGGAAGGTAATAGTCAATTAATCCTCTTTGGTGAGGCATAGGCTCTATTTCAGCCATCTTTGTTGTCTATAGTTTGATTTCTGGGTTGCCTCCAACATCCTAACTTTTGTTATTTCTATTTGTTAAAACTCTGATTTCCTTTTCAACCATTATTTACTTAAGGGCTTATGATAACTTGATTCACTCCTAGGCCATGCCATATAAAATTGAATAAAACATTCCTGTAATGGGAACAAAACCTCTTTCATAGGTGAGGAAAATAAAGTTAAGATAGTTACCTCATTTATCAAAATTCACACACAGATTATGAAGGGGCAGAATCATAATTACGTATTTGACTTAATATACACTTGTTTGTACAAAATTATAACTGTAGTTTCATTCAGGGTTTGAAAGCACAAGTCAAGTTAAAGGCTTACTGTTACTAAATAGGAACAATTGCATGGAGCCCTCAATAAGCTGCCTACAGACTCTAACCACATCATTATATTTTGGAATGTAACTATTCTGCTAAAGTCTTTAAACAGGAAGATTGGGACATGATTCATGCCTATTAAGTGCCAATGATACTGTAGCTATTTTATAGAGCAGCAAAACAAGTTTCAGCAACCCAGATCTTTATCTGCTTCAGCTGAAAAGGCCAGTTACATTTTAATCTCAGTTATATAAATGATAGTTTTAAAAGCAAGCTGGCACATCTCTAAAAGGTTTTACCCCTTCCTTTGAGCCTATTAATTCTTTTTTTGAAGTAGAGAACAAATTGAGCTGCAGTAAGTATAGAAAACAACGTAGATGTCACTATTGAATGGGTGCTCTGGTCAGGATGTTTCATGGATTTAGACAAAAAGATTCCCAAAGCCACCTTTAACAAAACATAATTTATACTCAGTAAAGTATACCAAATTAAATGTTGATCTTAATATGTTTTGACAATGTAGTGTACCAGTTATTTCCAGCACACCCAAATGTTTGATAGTGTCACTTGTCAGTCAAGTTTCTCTTCCCACAATTACCATACCTGTCCACTGACCTGCTTTCTATCACTAAAAATTAGTTTTCTGTTTAGAATTTCAAATAAATTCAAGTAAGTGTATGGATTCTCTTTGTATCGCTTTCTTTTCAGCCTGTCATCAAGATCTTATATATTGCATATAATATTTATTTCTGAGTACTTTTTTGGAATATCTACATTTTATTTATCATACCACTATAATAGACATTTGCTTCAAATTCTCAGCTACTATAAAGACAGGTGCTATGACAATTCACATAAAGGATTTATTTATTTTAAGTAAAACCATGATTATGGAATATGAGGAAAATATTCTTTGTGTACAAGTCTTCCAGACTGCCAGTTTATATTACCACTGTCATTGTATGAGTGTTTTGAGTTTCTTGATATTCTCACCAATCCTTACTATGGTCCAATTTTTATTTCAGTCATTCTCATTGGTGGTTTCAATTGCACTTTTATTTTGTATTTCCCTAGTGAATAATGTTGAACAACTTCATCTTGTTCATTTATGTCTACCGCTGGGTGTGTGTCCTTTCCAAATTATTTTTGCTCATCAACCAGATAGAAAATCAACAAGGAAAGATAGCCTTAAATGAGGAATGTGACTAGATGGATTTAGTATATTTTTAGGGTACTGCAACCCCAGAATTTGAATACACATTCTCCTCAAATAGACATGGAACTTTCTCCAGGATACACCACATGTTGAGTCTGAAAGTGAATACCAATAAGCTTGTGAAGACTAAAATATAATGTATCTTCTTTGATGACAATAATATCAAGCTAGAAATTAACCACAAAATGAAATCAGGGAAAACCTCAAGTATGTGGAGATACTGAAAGATTATTGGATTAATGAGAAAAATTAAAGAATAAACTTTAAAATACTGGAGACAAAAATGACAACATGACCTATTAGAACTTATGGAATACCCCCAAAATAGTATAGAAGGACATACATAGCAACATAGGTCTAGTCAAATAATCTCTCCTCTCACTTTAGTGAACTAGAAAAAGAAAGAAAAAAAAAAAAACCCAGAAGATAGGAAATTATAAATATATCAGGAATAAATGAACTATAAAAATTTAAAAGTACAAAACATTACTGAAACCCAAAACTGGTTCTTTGAAGAAATAATCAAGTTAGACAAATCTCTAACTAGACTGAGAAAAGAAGTGAGAAAATTCAAGTAGCATCAGAAATGATAAAGAAGTTAAAGCAGATCCTCAGATGGTCAGAGAATGAAGAGATTATATGGAGCATTTGTATGCTAGTATTTTGAAAAACATGAAAGAGATGAACAAATTCTTAGAAATATTAAACTGTCAGGCTAAACCGGGAAGAAAAAGAAAATGTGAACAAACCAATTATAGCAAGGAAATTAAAGCAGTTACCAAAAGTACTTTAACAAAAAAGTCCAAGACCAGATGACTGATCTACCATACCTTCAAATAGGAAATAAGGCCTCCCTCCCTCAAACTTCTCCAAACATTGAGAAACACCACTTCCAAATAAGTGGTGTTTGACTAACATCATCATGGTAACAAAATAGTCAAAGACAACACAGAAATAGAAACCTACAGACCAAGTTTCCTAATAGATGTAGATGTTAATAAATAGTGATGCACAATTCGTGAACAAAATTTTAGCAAACTGCAATCAATAATGCATCAAAAGGATCACACACCACGAATAAAGGTTTTATTCCGGGCAGCATTTGAAAATGAATCAGTATGATTCACCATATCAGTAGAAGAAAAGATAAAAATCATATGGTCTTATCAAAGTGTTTGATAAGTCAGTTATAATAAAATCCCTCAAAAACTGAGGATAGATGAGACATACCTCAACATGATGGTCATTTTGACAAACCCACAGTCAATATTCTTTTCAAAGGGGAAGAACTAAGATCTGATACAAGACAAGATTTTGTACTTTCACCACTACTGTTCAGCATAGTAGGTAGAGAAATTAAACAAGATAAAATAAGAATCTAAACAGGAAAAAGAATAAAGCTATCATTTTTACATGAAATAATAACATGTAGAAAACCCTGAAGACTCCATTAAAAAATTAACTGAAACAAAAAGCCACGTCAGCAAAGTGGCAGATTACAAAGCTAGTATACAAAAATCAGTTGGCATTTTACAATGAGTTAGAAGAGGACCAGCGGACAGCCTCCTAAGAGCTGCCTGCATTACCGGGTCCCAAGCCATCAGAGTTCCCTTGCCAGCGGGGAGCAAAGTAAGTCTCCAAGTCTGGTGAGCCTGGGAAGGGGGTCAGAGTGGGGTTACTTTAGCCCCATCCACTGGCGGAAGGCTGCTGCACGGCACATCCATCTGCAGCCTGGATCAGCAGAGCCATTATCCCCCTGCTCCTAGTCCAAGGAGAGCATGGAAGAGCATATCCCTCTGCACTGCCACACAGGGAGGTACCGGCGGGGTGAGGGTGGGGTTGGAAATACCCCTTTCATTTTGCTCTCATCCAACTAACCTCCAAGAGGAGCAAGAACATGCACAACACAAACCCCTCATAGAACGGGTGAGGGACCATGCAAAAATCCAGCCCACATGCCTGAGCTGGACACAGCAGATGGACTACTGAGAAAAGCAGTGCATGTGAGACAAGAAAAACAACTCTAGAAACACAATGTCACAAAGCACAGTTATGCACTAACTCACTGGGTCAGGAAGACCCAAGACCTCATTTCAGAGATGCCTTCTAGGAGAGGAAGGCCAAAGATGGGGGGCATGGCCCCACAGAAAGCTGCAAACTGAGGCAGAGGAGATGATCTACAATGGCCATTCACAGACGCCTGTATCCACAGAGAAACTTCTTCACTGACACTGATTGGGGGGTGAAACACCCTAAATCTGACACCAGAACTATAAGGTTAAGCAGCAAAACAGCAGAGATGAGATTGGAGAAGACGTCCTGCAACAAGAAAATATGAACACACCACAAATAAAAATGGACTGACTGCCCAACGCAAGCCTAAGACTGAAAAATTATCAGCAAGGTTCGCCTGGTTCCAACAACACAGTCTCTCATCCAACAAAAGAACACTGTCACAGGAAAGTAAGAGACTAATGAACTTAACACAGACTAGCAAACAATAAAGAAAGGGATGTGAGAGAATGGAGAGGGCACCAGAGGGAGGAGAGAGAGGGAGGTATCCCAAAAATCATTTACCGAGGTTGTCATCTAAAGAATAAAAAAAGAGTATTTTAAAAATGAAAAAAAAAAAAGGAAGAAGTTAAGAAAATAAGTGCATCACAGAGCTAATATAGGAGTAACTGTGACAAAGGAGGTGAAAGAACTCTGCAAAGAAAAATTTAGGAAAAGAAATAGAAGACAATGAAATTGAAAGGGAATACTGTTTGTGGATTGAAAGAATTAAAGTATCAAAATGATCATCTTTCCAAAAATAATATATAGACTCAGTGCAATTGCTATCAAAATCTTAGACAATCTTTGAAGAAAAGAAATTCAAAGAAAAAAAGTGGGAAAAAAAAAATAAGGAAGAATGATGGCATCATACGCCAAGACCTCAAACTATAGTGCAAAGCTTTATCTTTTTTCTAAATTTATTATTATTTAATTTTCTTACATAATTGTTCTCCCTGCAGGTATAGGCCCCACAGTTCTCCCATCACCATAGCATCTGTGAACCATCATCATGATCCCTTATGCTCTTGCCTCCAATTTTTGAGCCCTCTTCTTACCTCACTCTTGTTATTTGCCTAAAATCTATGCAAGTTTGCAAGTTTTGTCTTTTTCCTGACCATCTGTTTGCTTTTTCTATGTTCAACCTAAAAAAATGCCACAATTTGATATTTTTCTTTTTTCCTGACTTATGTCACTGAGCATAATCCCAGCTCCATCCATGTTGTTGCAAGTGGTGTGAGTTTATCTTTCTGATCACCGAGTAGTATGCCATTGTGTGTGTTTGTGAGTATACTCCATATCATGTACTTTTACTCAAGTCGCTCTCTATATTTATACATATATATAGATCTGTCTGTCTAATCGATCTCTCTCTGTCTCTCTCTATCTAATTTATATCATCTTGCTCCATTAAATTCATCTGCTTTGGGGCATTTAGGTTATCTCCATATCTTAGCTATTATAAATAGTGCTGCAATAAACAGGAGTACAGCTTTCCTTTCAAATTAATGTTTTTATGTCCTTTGAATAGATACCTAGGAGTGAAATCACTGTGTCATATGGTAAATATGGTAATTTCAGCAACCTCTACGCAGCATTCCATTGTGTCTGGACCAGTTTGCATCCCACCAGCAGTATAAGAGGATTCCTTTTGTTCCTTTTGCTGCACATACTCCCCAGCAATTGTTGCTGCCAGTTTTTTTTTTGTTTTTTTTTTTTTGTTTTTTTTTTTTGCTTTGTACCATTTTTACTGGTGTACATTTTTACTGGTGGTATCTCATAGTAATTTTGATTTACAGTTCTCTGATTATAAGTGATAATGAACATTTTTTGCATGTACCTGTTGGTCATATGCATTTCTTTTTTGGAGAAGTGTCCTTATAGTTCTTCTGCTTGTATTTTATTGGGTTGTTAACTTTGTTTTTGTTAACTTTTGTAAAATCTTTATAGATCTTTGTTATTAGTCCCTTATCAGTTGTTTGGAATGCAGATTTTTTTCTCACAGTCAGTTCTCTCTTTGATTATTGTCTCTTTTACTGTACAGAATCTCTTTAATTTGATATATTTCTTTGTTTCTAAAGATAAATCCTTGAAGATTTTCCTGAGATGAATGCTATGGAGCATTGTGTGTGTTTTCTTCTATGTATTAACGGCTTCAGGTTTTACATTCAAGTCTTTTATCCATTTTGAGTTGGTTTTAATATATGGTGTAAGGTAGTAATCTAGTTTCATCCTTTGCAAATCACAATTCTGATAAAGAACTTAGGTTGCTAATATTTATCAAGAAAATTAATGACTCAATTTTAATATGTAGGTTGAATTTGAATACCAAAGAATATATATTGACAATAGACACATGAAAAGTAGCTTAATGTAATTAGTAGTTAATTCAATTCAAATTAAACTACAGTGATATATTTCTGCATACTAGTGGCAAATCTTAAAAAAAAAACTAAAGTACTAAGTACTGGTAAAGATGTTTAAAAACTGAAACTCTGAAACTAGCATTAGTACTAGCAGTTTGGCACTTACCTGCAAGTTAAATATTTTCTTCTCATTACCTTAATCACTTAAAAGAGCAAAATAGTTTTGATAATGTCCAGTATGCCAACATTTCTTCTAATGGGTGGTGTTCTTGGTACCACATTTAAGAACATTTTGTCTATCCCAAAGTCAAAAAAGATTTTTTCTCATCTTTTATTCCTGAAACTTTGCACTTAATTTATATTTAGAACTTTGTTCCCATTTTAGTTCTTTTTTTTAATCGGGTAAAATACATAGATCAAAGTCCTCTATTTTTCATATTGATATCCAGTTATTTCAGGTTATCTTTTCTACATCTGAATGGTTTAGCACCTATGTCTAAAATAATTGATTCTATTGGAATCTCTAAAATTAGTTCAGAACTATAAAGACACTTCTCCAAAGAGGAAATACAAATGGAAATACAAATGAAAAATTGCTCAATGTCACTAGCATTCAGAGAAATGCAAATGAAAACCACAATGAGATACCACTTTACATCAGTAAGAATGGCCCACATCAAAAAACAGGCAACAACAAGTGCTGGCGTGGATGTGGAGAGAAAGGAACACTCTTACACTGCTGGTGGGAATGTAAACTCGTACAGCCACTATGGAAAGCAATATGGAGGACCCTCAAACTAATGAAAATGGAATTACCATTTGACACAATTCTGGGAATCTACCCAAAGGAGACCTCAATGTGGGTACAAAAGGACACCTGTGCTCGGATGTTTATTGCAGCACTATTTATAATTTCAAGGACATAGAAACAACCCAAATGCCCCAGAACAGATGAGTGGATGAAAAAGATGTGGTATATATACACAATGGAGTATTACTTATCAATTAAAAATGACAAATTTGATGAATTTATGGAAACCTAGATGCACCCAGAAGAAATCATACTAGCAGAAACGAGCCAGATAGAAAGGGACAGAAACCAAATGGTTTCACTAATATATGGTCAACCAAATGAAACTACACAAGAGGAGAGTACCAAGCTGTTTTAATTATTATGGGTTTGTGGTATAGTTTGAAGTCTGGAATAGTAATTCCTCCATTCTCTCTTTTCCTGGTCAGGAGATTTTTAGATAATCGAGGTCTTTTGTTATTCCATATGAATCTCTGTAATTTTTGTTCTATATCTTTGAAGAATGTTGTTGCAATCTTTGTAGGGATTGCATTGAATCTGTAGATTGCTTTTGGTAGGATGGCCATTTTGATGATGTTAATTCTTCCAATCCATGATCAGGGAATGTCTTTTCATTTCCTTATGTCTTCTTCTATCTCCTTTAGCAGAGTTTTGAAGTTTTCCTTATATAGATCTTTCACGCGTCTTGTTAGGTTTACCCCTAGGTTTTTTGTGGTTTTTTTTTTTTTTTTGGTGCAATGGTAAATGGGATTTTTTTAAAATTTCTTCTTCTTCTGTTTGACTTTTTGTGTAAAGGAAAGCTTCTGTCTTCTGTGTGTTTGTGTGTTGATTTTGTAACCAGCTACTTTACTGAACTGGTTTATTGTTTCAAGAACTTTTTCTGTGGATTTTTTTTGGTTCTCTACATATAGAATCATGTTGTCTGCGTATAATGAGAGCTTCAGTTCTTCTTTCCCTATTTGTACTCCTTTTATGTCTTCCTCTTGTCTTATTGCCCTTGCTAGAACTTTCAGTACAATGTTGAAAAGTAGTGGAGAGAGTGGGCATCCTTGCCTGGTTCTGGATCTTAATTGGAATGATTTTAGTTTTTTTTCCGTTTAAGATGGTGTTTGCTGTAGGTTTGTCATAGGTGGCTTTTATTATGTTGAGAAATGTTCTTTTTATCCCCAAATTTTCAAGAACTTTTATCATAAATGGGTGTTGAACTTTATCAAATGCTTTCTCTGCATCTATTGATATGACCATATGGCTTTTGGTTTTCTCCATATTGATGTGGTGGATTATGTTAATTGATTTTCGAATGTTGAACCATCCCTGTGCCCCTGGGATAAATCTCACTTGGTCATGGTGAATAATACTTTTTATACATCGTTGGATTCGGTTTGCCAAGATTTTATTTAAAATTTTTGTGTCTGTGTTCATTAGTGAAATTGGTCAATAGTTTTCTCTCTTTGTGCTGTCTTTATTTGCTTTTGGTATGAGAGTGATGTTTGCTTCATAGAATGTGTTTGGCAGTTTTCCTTCTTTCTCAATTTTTTGGAAAAGTTTTAGTAGTGCTGGCATTATTACCTCTTTGAATGTCTGGTAGAATTCATTTGTGAAACCATCTGGTCCTGAGCTTTTGTTTTTAGGTAGAGTTTTGATGACTGCTTCAATCTTGCTGCTAGTAATTGGTTTAAGTTCTCTACTTCTTCTTCGTTTAGTTTTGAGTGGTTATATCTTTCCAGGAATTTGTCCATCTCATCCAAGTTGTTGTATTTGTTTGCATATAGGTGTTCATAGTAATCTCTGATTATCCTTTGGATTTCTGATGTGTCTGTTGTAATTTCTCCTCTTTCATTTGTAATTCTGCTTATTTGAGTGTTCTCTCTTCTTTGTGAGGTTTGCAAGGGGGTTATCAATTTTATTTATTTTTTCAAAGAACCAACTTTTGGTTTTGTTGATTTTATCAATAGTATTTGCTATCTAGATTATTTATTTCTGCTTTTATTTTTATTATTTCTTGTCTTCTGCTGGGTTTGGGGTTTTTTTTGTTGTTCTTTTTCTAGTTCGAGTTGGGAGATTAGGTTATTTCTTTGGTTGTTTTCTTGTTTTTTGATATGAGCCTGTATTGCTATGAACCTTCCTATTAAAAATGCTTTGCTGACTCCCAGACATTTTGGAATGTTGTGTCTTCTTTGTCACTTGTTTCAAAGAAGGTTTTCATTTCTTCCTTAATTTCCTCAGTTACCCAGTCTTCACTTAGTAACATGTTGTTCAGTCTCCATGTGTTGGATTTTCTTCTTGCTTTCTTTTCATTGTTAATTTCTAGTTTAATACCTTTATAAGAGAAAAGAGTTGGTACTATTTTGATCTTTGTGTATCTGTTAATGTTTGCCTTATGTCCTAATATATGGTCACTTTTTGAGAATGATCCATGTGCATTTGAGAAGAAGGTGTTGTCTTTTCCTTGTGGATGTAGTGTCCTGTAGATATCTATTAGGTCCATGCAGTCTAGATCTTCATTTAGGGCTTTTGTGTCTTTGTTTAGTTTTTGTCTTGTTGATCTGTCCTTTGGTGAGAGTGGTGTGTTGAAATTACCTACCATATATGTGTTCTCACTGATGTCTCTTTTCAGTGCTGTTAGTAGTTGTCTGATGAATTTTGGTGCTCCCTTATTTGGAGAGTATGTTAATAATTGTTACATTTTTGTTATGTATTGACCCTTTTACCAATATATAGTATCCTTCTTTATCCCTTGCCACCTTTTTTAGTTTAAAGTCTACTTTATCTGGATTGATATGGCTACCCCTGCTTTCTTCTGGGGGCCGTTTGCTTGTAGAACTTTTTCCCAGCCCTTTACTTTTAGTCTGTGCTTATCTTTCGTATTTAAGTGTGTTTCCTACAGGCAACAGAATGTTGGGTTTTGTTTTTTGATCCACTCTGCTACTCTGTGTCTTTTGATTGCTGAAATGAGATGTTGACATTTAGAGTGATGATTGATACTTGCTGTTCTGGGTTGACTTTTGGAGGGTCATTTGGAGGTTAGGATTTCCTTTTTTTTTTTTTTTTTGATACTTGAGATTCTGAAATCAGTTTTTTGGTTGTCATTTTGAGGTTCCAATTAGCTTCCTTGTTTTGGTCTGTTTAGTCTTCTGTTGGTTTTAATCTGAGGGCTTCTTGCAAGATTTCTTGGAGTGGTGGTTTAGTGGTAGTGTATTTCTGGAGGCTTTGCTTGTCTGCAAAGGTTTTTATTCTTCCTTCATAAAGGAAAGAAAGCTTTGCAGGATAGAGTAATCTTGGCTGGCATTTTTTTATCTTGGAGTTTTTTTAAGATATGACTCCATGCTCTCCTTGCTTGTAGTGTCTCTTCAGAGAAATCTGAGGTCAGCCTAATAGGTTTTCCTTTGTATGTTATCTGTTTCTTTTTTCTAGCCAATCTCATTATTTTTTCCTTATCCTGGACTCTTGGGAGTTTTACAATGATGTGTCTTGCTGTGGCTTTTCTTTCGTTGATGTAGTTTGGTGTTCCTTTGGCTTCCTGGATGTCAAATTTAATTTCTTCAGGATTGGGAAGTTTTTCTCCATTATTTCTTTAAATAGCCTTTCAGTACCCATATGCTTCTCTTCTCCTTCTGGGACACCCATAACTCTTATGTTTCCTCTCCTTGAAGTATCAGACAGATCTCTGACTTTTTCTTCTATTTTCTTACCTTGTGTCTCTCTCTGTCTTCTTCCTCTCAATTTCGGTGTAAAAGAGGCTTTTCTAACTTAAAACTCAAATCAACTGCCTGCTTCTCTCAAGCAGATTCAATTCCTAACCTCTTGTAGGTAAATACCTCTGCTTCTCAGCTCCCTGCCCCAGAGACTGCAGGAAAAAAAAAATGCAGAAACTGCAGTTTACACCTTACTAGCTTGATTCAATGTACAGTTTGCAGCTCCTGCAGCCTAAAGACATTCAAAATTGTGGATTATTTTTGTCATCCATAGCCTTTTCACTAAAATTCCAAATCTCAGAAGACTCTTAAAGTGCAGACTAATTTATTACTAAATAAAGTAAATTCCTATTTACTACAAAAAGAAACATAAAAACTCCAACTACTCCAACATTATTTAAGACCTTTCTCAATATTGTCCAAAATCCTTCCCCCAGACTGTTCAAAACCCTCAGTTCTTTAGTCCTATTAAACTCACCTCTTATCCAATCCTTCAGAGTTCATTTATACTTGCTCAAAGAGTAGACATCTTTCTTTGACCTGCTCCAACTCTTCCAAGCAGGCAGTCAAGAATGTAATGGTGCCACACTCACCAGCAGGCAGCCTCCTGAAGGGTGCCTGCATGCCTGGGTCCCTAGCCATCCGAGTTCCCTTGCCAGCAGGGAGCAAAGGGGGTAAAGGTTCCTGCGTAAGCCCCTTAAACTGGGTGAGCCCTGGAGGGGGGACAGCGTGGGGATTATGGTGGCCCCATCCACCAGCGGATGGCTGCTGCACACGGCAGCCATCTGCAGCCTGGATTGGTGGAGCCATGTTGCCCCCTGCTCCTAGCCCAGGGGGAGCATGGAAGGGCACAGGTTCAGCCATCTGGGCCCCGCCCCTGTGCAGGGAGGTACCAGCTTGTGAGCAGGGGGAGTGGTCGTTGGGTGGGAGGAGGAGCCCCTTCCATTTCCCTCTCACTCCAGCTAAACTTCATGAGGAGCAACAACATGCACAACACAAACCCCATCATAGAACAGGTTAGGGATCATGCAAAAATCCAGCCCACAAGCTTGAGCTGGACACAGCAGATGGACAACCAAGAGAACCAGTGCATGCGTGACAAGAAGAACAACTGTAGAGACATGATGTCATGATACGCACCTATTTGTTCACTGGGCCAGGAAGACCCAGGACCTCATTTTGGAGATCCCTTCTAGGAGAGCAACACCCCCTCCCCACACTACGGGAGAGGAGAGGAAGAGCAAAGATGGGGTAATCGGCCCCACATCAAAACTGCAAACTGAGGCAGAGGAGATGATTTACAAAGAACATTCACAGACACTTGTATTCACAGAGAAACTTCTTCACCAACACTGGCTGGGGGCGAGACCCCCTAAATCTGACACCAGAGCCATAAGGTAAAGCAGCAAAGCAGCAGAGATGGGATTGGAGAAGATGGCCTACAGCAAGAAAACATGGACAGATCACAAATGAATTTTGTGAATTGGGCAGACTGGCTGCCCAATGCAAACTTAAGATGGAAAAACCTACCAGCAAGGCTCACCTGGTTCCAATAACACAGTCTCTCACCCACTGAAAGGACACGTCCACAGGAAGGAAAGAGACTAATGGACTTAGCACAAATAGTAAACAACGAAGAGTAGGGTTTGAGATGATAGAAGGGGTACCAGAGGGAGGAGGGAAGGGGAGGTATCCCAAAAACCAGTTACAGAGGTTGTGATCTAAAGAACAAAATAAATAATATTTAACAAATAAATAAAAGTTACAGAGTTCTTAAAAAAAAAAAAAAAGAATGTAATGCTGTCTTTACATTGACCTCCTCCAGATAGTAGAAAGAAAATCTATAGTACAAGAACCAGCAAAGTTCATTTTCTTCTCAGGCCTGGCTCACATGGCCTCTCCAGAAACACCCAAGTCAAACTCAGCAAGACAAACTCCAACATGGAGTTCAAATCTCCAAACTCTTTAGCTTTCAGCAAGCACATTCAATTTATGCTTGCTAAAGGCAATAAGTTAACAGCCCAGGCCAAAACCCCAGTCCAAGACCCCTCATAGTCTGACCTCCATCTTTCCTTCCAAAATGCTGATTCCCTCTCTTTGTTCCTACTCTCCTTATATATTATTTCTTTTTCCCTCCCTTCTGGGAACCAGCTTATAAGTTTATCACACTATAGAAGAAAAACCTGTTTCCTGTCTTGTATCTTTTTGAAAAGAAATTCTAATTAAATCCATTCTTAAGTCTGGCATGTCCTAGATTAAAATTTGCTATCCTAAAAATGGCACCCATGGGGTACGCGCCCCCTATCCAATCATTAAATTTCAGGTACTGTATTTTCAATTCTAAAAATGCTTTTATATCTCTCTTTTATGACCTTAAAATTTCTCTTAAATATTAAGTAACTATATAATATTAAAGTCTTTGCTAACTTCACCATCATTGGCATTTCTGCATATATCTACTGTTTTTTCTTTTTTTCTCTTAGTGACAATTGTTTCACTTCTTTGCATCTTTAATAATGATTTATTTTTTGCTGGCTATTTCAATATGATGGTTTTCATCTTCGGAAAATTGATGTGGATTATTTTTGTACATTATTTTTGATTTTGATGTTTTTCTTTAGTGTTTAACATAGTTCTAACAGATAAGTAATATCAACTCGATCTCTTAGTGTCTTATTTATCAGCACTTTTAGGCTTGATCTAGAGTAAATTTTACTCTATTTTAAAATTTCTTAATTTTACAGGATTCCTATGGTACTCTGGTAGAGTACCATATTACATGCCCATGTGCAATATTCAGGAAGAAGTCAGGACTTTCATTCAAATTTCTGCAACTTTTTTGCATAGCTCTTATCATTTTGTAATATGCCCCAAATTCCAGTTTTCCTAGCTGTTCCCAATTGATTTCTGTTGTCTTTGTACTCTGTTTGAATTCTACCCTGCACTACGGTCTAGAAAGTATCATAAGGCTCTTGTCAAGGGGAGTATAGTATTTATCACAATTTTTTTTCTTCTGAATCACAGTCCTACATTGCCTATTTGCACTATCTTACTATAGCTATCTCTTATATTTTGTCCAGTTTTATAAGTTTTCTTTGTCCTTTGGTAAGTATAGTTCCAATAACTCTGCCATTGTCAGAAGTTAAAGAGAAAAACTAAAATTTAATTTTTAATATTAATTAAAATATTAATTTAAATTTGTATGTAATTGGTGTAGTGAAAGATAAGTTACATTAGAGTCACTTTCATATTTTCAGTTCTATTTCTTGATCCATTCATGCATACATCAAACAAGCAATGCTTGAAAAGTACACCTAAATATTTAGATTATATAGAAATTCTAAAATTTCCGAAAGATTAATAGTAGGCATGTTCACACATGCCTTTGAGCATGCATGTAATATATAGTCAATAACATGACATTGATGTGAGACAGTTTGTAATAACTTTGAAAGAGAGGTAAATGAAGGTTTATTTTAAGACAGCACTTTGAATTAATTTTAAAATAAAATTAGTATACTCAAGAAGGTAGAGGAGAAAGAAATTTACAACCTTTACCACATGTGCTATTGAATATATTTACTTAGACTTACATTAAATTAAATGGAAAATTTTTAAAAAATAATACAATTGAAATTTAAAAGAAAAATTAAAATGAAGCATTTTGTTAGACTATACTATACTATACTATACTATACTATACTATACTATACTATACTATACTATACTATACTATACTATACTATACTATACTATACTATACTATACTATACTATACTATACTATACTATACTATACTATATATACTTCAAGGCAGCATATTACAAACCTCTCAATTTTATGAGCTTTGCCATTGAGAAGCAAGATAGGAGAAAGGCAGGTAATACTACATGACTGTGAGTTTATTGATTGTATATCTACTAGTTATTAATAGTATATCTCTAGTTTCCAGTGAACTCAGAATTATTAATATGCATCATATCCACAAGAATTCAATGAAATTTAGTTATGTTAAATCATTTAGTCCACATCTTAAGCAACACAGAGTGTGATGTGCAAAACCTTCTGTAGCTAAATGACATTTTTATTCTTCAGAAATGAGTGTTTTTCTCAGTGGCATCCTCACCACTACTCCCGGGCAAAGAGAGGTTCAACTAGAAGCTGCTTCCTAACCCCTTTATCCTAGCTTGTGCTTCTAACAGCCTCGGGCATGCACTGGGTCACACCCTTTGTTTGATTAATCCATTTCTAAATCTGAGTCTTTCTGTATGAAGACTTAAAAGGCACTCTAGGACAACTTGCAGAAAGAATGGCTTTATGTGAGCAGAATCTGAGAGCAGTTTTGTGAACAAAGGATATTAAGCTTGACCCTCAGGCATACTAAGCAGTAGAGGTGATCACCAAAAAATAGTGGTATACATAGAACTTCTTCTCTTGTAATTAGAAGAATATCACCTGTATTCTATAAGGAAATAATGTTATAACACATTCTCTAGGAGTAAGATATAAGCAGGAATTACTTCTTTCCTTACTTCCACCATTACTATCTGCGTTTTTTTTTTCTTGTGATTTTACCTGTCAAGTTCTTGATTCTCACCTCCCTTTGTCTTTCCTTTCTATTCCTTGCTCTTGTATTCCTTCTTGTATGTGGGTATGAAGATAGGTTAATATATCTGTCAATTTTACTAAAATCAGAATCTGAACATCTAGATGAAAGTGGTCTTCACTATAGTTACCTTGGAAAACTATGCACTATGTTAATAACATTGTCATTATTCATAGCATTAGAATATCTCTTTCACAGATTATGGTATGTACACATTTAATTTTGTTTCTTAAAACTAAAGTCACATTTCCTGGATTTATTAACAAACTTTCACATAACCTCCTAATGACCTTTAGTATTTCAGAAACTCAAAGAAAAAGTCCTTGTTAGCATTGAAGATGTTTTAAAAGATTCACTAAAACCTTTTAAGATTGGCTAATAAAGCGAGTTTCTAAAGAATTTCCTAAAGGATAGTATTATCATACAAAATTTGGGTCTCTGAAGGTAACAGTGATATGTCTAAAAACAATAGATGCCTATTCCCAACTTGCAGTTTTCTCTGTTATGAATATGCTGCATTAGTATAGTACATTTTTGTAAGTAATGAACCATTAACACATGACTAGTAACTAAATGTTACATTAAGATTCACTCGTTAGACATTTGTGTGTTTTGACAAATGCAATTTTGCTACCATTGCAGTATCACAATGAATAGTTTCATCATCATGAAATTTCCCTGTTTAACCTTTTTAACTTTTCTCCTATGTTCTTGAAACTTATGATCTTTTTTACCATTTAAAACTTTTCCAGATATCATAAATTTAGAATCACACAGTGTGTAAACTGCTTAGCTAGACTGTTTCATTTAACAATAGACATGGTTTTGATATCTTGGTAACTCATTTCTTTTATTATCATTATGTAAATGTGCCACAGTTTGTTTACCCACTTACCTATTACAAAGCATCTTGGCTCTACCTTTTGACAATTATGAATAAAGTTGCCTAACTTTTATGCATGCTGTATGTGTGTATATTTGTGTATATGTGTGAATTTTCAACTCAGCTGAATAAAAAACCTAGGAGTATTAATGCTGGGACATGTGTTACAAGTGTGGTTAATTTTATAAGAAACTCTCCTAACTTTCTTTCAAAGGCTGTTCTACTTTGTACTGTAGTGGGAGCAGTGGGAGAATCCCTACTGCTCCCTGTCTTTACATTTGTGGTTGAATTCTAGCCATTCTAAAAAGTGTGTCATGGTACTCTGTTATTTTAACTTGCAATTCCTCTAATGACCTACGTTGTTGAAAGTACTCTTACACACTCATTTTCCATCATGTATCTTTCTGTTTTCTGTGAAATATCTCCAGATTTTTTGCCATTTTAATTTTACCATTTTAATTTTGTTGTTTGCTTTCTTGCTGAGGATTAGGTTTCTTGATATATTTTGATAGTGGCTTATCAGAGAGGTGTTTTTCCTAGTCTGTTCCTTATTGTTCACTCTCTTAACAGTGTCTTCACACAGCAGTTATAATTTTAATACAGTACAACTTATCAATTTTGCCTTATATTTTGTTAGATATTTGGTGCCATATCCTAAAACCCATGCCAAACCAAACCCCCTAGAAGTACTCTCAGATTAACTTTTAGAGGTTTTATAGTTTGACATTTTAGGATTATAATCCATTATTTATTTATTTATTTTTGTTGGTAAAAGGTATAAGGTCTGTAGCTAGAGTCATATCTTTGCTTAGGAATATTCAGTTGTCCCAGAATTTTTTTAAAAGCGCCCCTTCTTTTTTGAATTGCTTTTACTTGAAGTTCAGTCGACTAGTTGAGTGACTCCAGTGTTTTTCTCTAAGAAATTAATACTAAATGTAAGGATAAAATGAAATGTAAATAAGAAAAATCTAGATGACCTTTAAAGAAAGGAGTTCTATAATGATGATCCAGCGAAGTTTGTTTTGTTCTCCTCTTTTAGAAATCACTCCAAAGCAGCAGACATACAGATTTAGTCTTGGATGACAGTAGGTGATTTTTTTTTTTCCCATTTTACTCTGGAACATAGTAGTTAAGAAAAGATTTCCAGATGTAGTGTCAAATGCCAGGAGACATGCAGTTTTCTTGTGTAGGACTATGAATCTCTAAACAGCTGAAATTCTCTAGAGTTGGCAGAGCCCGAAGAATAATTCCTTCCTTGCACCAACAAAAATGGTAGTGAGGATAGTGTCAGAGCTTCCCTAAAAGTTGTTTTATGCCCTACGGAAACACATAGGCACACACATTCAGTCTTGTGCCAATAATCATTTTAGTATAAACAAGAAAGAATTTATCCTATCCTGGAATGCTGGCCTTCCATACTTAAAGATCCTTTCATTAGCCAGTAGAATATAAACTTGCTTCATTTAAAAATGACTATACTTTTTTGAAAATTAGAGTAATATAGGAAGCCAGAAAAGAAACAAAACAGTAGCCAGAGAATATTGGTAAAAATATTTGCCCAGAACATAAGAAAAATGTAATCAAATCTAGGCATGTATTTTCAAACACTGTCTTTTTAATATGAGTTCAAAGCCGATATATAAGACTCAGAGAGATGGCTGCATTCATAACTTTGATCTATATAGCCTCAAGGAAATGGAAATACTAGGGACCACTGAAGATATTGATACCTCTCAGCTCCTGCATACATTAGGTATGATAATTATTTAAGTATGATTTGAGAAGGATCAAAAGTCAAGTGGCCTTTCTAACTCCTCCTCCACCTGTCATCCTTGGCATTATCCACTCCTACCTGGAACAGAAGTTAGAACTAATTATCTGCTTTAAAATCAGGTGGGTACCTATATATCAGCATAACTAAAGCAGTATGGAGATGCATACCTACTCTGAAAGGTTACATAAGTTAGTTCTACTGGGTACTCATTACCTGGCCTGATCTCACATCGGTTTATTATTTGAGGTTTGTTGCATAGTGAACCAGGTGAATTACTGGGCAGAGGGTTGCCTGGGAATATCAAGTCTCAAGATAGTGCTAGACTGGGGAAGGAAGACATAGTAAATGGAAGTAATTTTTAGTCCATCAGAGAAGTCCATTTGTTTCGTATATGCAAGTAACAAGTATTTTCTTTGGAAGGCAATACCTTTCACCCATTAAATCCAAATCTCATCATGAAACTCTACTAGAAATGAACTATGTGACTTGACTTTAGACAAATGCTCCTCCACTAAGAACTAGTTTCCCATCCTGAGGTCTATGAAATGATAGTTGTATCATAGATTATTTGCAGGGAAATTTAGGATTTAGGAGCAGATTATTATGAGATGAACTTAGGAAATACTTAATACAGTGCCTCACACATACAGAATGGCAGCACCTGGGGTGACATACAACCCCTTTGGGCAACAATCAATGTGACTCACACCATAAGTTGTGGAATGTGAGCCCACAGGTACTCACTTAGGGTGCCTGTGCTTATTATTACTGGTTTTCTCAGTTTGCCTAAAGGCAGCTCTAGCCAATCCTGTAATAGATTAATGTAAGAAAATTCTTTGCACATTCTGCCTGCTTTTTTGTCACCTTGTAGCCTTCGCAGTGTTGATAGATGTGAAAGAGACAACCTGACAGAAAAGGGTCCCTTCTGAAAGTCCCCATTTTTCCTTAACTAATTTGACTTTTTTCATGATGCCTTGACTTACTTGACTTACTTGACTTTGGTTTCCATTCAATCCTTTTATCCTGATAGGGTTGCCCACAATGATGAAATCTTGTTCTCAAAATGATAATAAAATTCTTTGAATAAGAATTTACAGGGGATAGGGGAAATGGGCCAGACTTCTGCAAGTCTAATCCTTGGCAAGAAAAGGAAGCTGTCAGACTAAGCTTAAAATATTCCTCTTCCTTGATACAGTATTAATTAAATCTGTTTAATAATTGCTGTAGCTGTTTGGTAGTGAAAGCTTGGTATCGAGAGCTCAGGGAGCAAGCAGGTTATGGGAAAATATGAGAAAACCCAGGGTAGAATCATCTTTATAATTAGAGTTTCCTTCTCCTCTTCCACTTCTCCTCCTGCTCCTTTTTTGCATCTTTATCCTCTTCACTTTCTTCCTCCTTTTACATTTAAGGAATTAAGAAGTAGCTAAAAGACTTTAGAGGGTGAGCTGTTACTTTATCTACTTGGAACATCACTCCATTCTCATCCCTACAGCATTTACCCGGAATAACTGATGCAAAATGAAATGCATACATAAGCCCCTTTCAAAGGAAAACCATCACATGTACTCCCACTTTCCTCGCAGGTTTTCTAAATCTTCAATAAGTTTGTGTTAGCTGGGAATGGATGTCTGAATTTAGGCTTCAAAAAAGTTCTTTTCTGCTCCCCCCCCCAATCTGTATAATTACTGTTTTTTTCCTCAAGCCTTTCAAAATACTATAATTAACAGATTGGCAGATAACCCATATAACTGCAGTTAAGGCAAATATAGTATGCAGCTGTCTTTGCATTAAGTGATTAAATCAAATAGCATAGTTTTGAAGTACATTTATAAAGCATAAATTTACCTCCTGGCAAAACTGTCTTAAGTAACACACCCTACACCATCTGTTCACTCAGTATTAATACCACATTTCCCAGGACTATACTGTGGAGAGCAGAGCTACCAGCTGTGCAGAACCAAGAGGTGCTGAGGGATCCTTTGGAATACTCAGCAACTTTTGGGTCCTCTTAAGGATGCTCACAGAGCTAGTGCATGTAAAATTTACATGCACAACATGCATGTATGCACATGTGCACACGTACCACTACAAAATACAGGTGTCTGTGTGTTCATTTTCCATGAATAAGACAATATACAATTGTATAACTTTAAATGTATTTATTTAATATCTTTAAATGTCCATTATTTAAATGGACAAGTATTTGTACTTTCATTAAATTACTGATTTGTCAGTGATTTATTCAGTGCCTCTCTGTGTCGGACTAGTTGACAGTGGAGATACAGTGGTGAACAGTTGTGGCACCTGCTTCATGAAGCTTATAGATGAGCGTAAAAGTTTGATTTTCATGCTTAGGACAATAAATGGCATTAGCTTTAAGACAGGATAGAAACCCAGGCAAACCTAACCTCTTTTAGGGTTTATAAAATCAAGAGCTGTAAATATTTTGTAATTCAAGAATATGCACAGTAACTGAATATGCACAACTATGAAAAATTTATCCAGCATCTGCCGTGTTTGCACACTTCAAGGACAAAATAGGAAAAGACTCATAATTTGATAAGGGAAACTGAAGCTGGCAGTGAGCAGAAATATCATGTTGGATGATGCAGTTTATTGTGCAGAGTTTCAGAACCATAGACAAATGCTGAGAAATGGGTTGCATGAGCAGTGGGTATCAATCATGGCTGCATGTTAGAATCATCTGAGAACTTTGGAAAAATGTTAATGGCCAGGTTTTGTCCCAAATCAGTGAGATTAGAAAGTTGGAGAAGGAACTTTGAACATTCTCTCTCTTGTTTAAGATTCTGAAATAATTTTTATTTTAAGTCCTGCTCTTTAATGTGAGATTTGAATATTGAGCAGTGCTATAATCTCAGACTATACTGAGATGTTGAGTAGTGATATAATCTCAGACTATACTCTCAGCATGTTAGCTACTGGCCCCATGGGGCTATTTGTGTTTAAATCAATGCAAATGAAATGAAATTAAATTCAGCTTCTCATGTACCTAGATACATGTCAGGTACTTCATGATCATGTGATCAATAGACAAAACAGAATATTTCCCTCTTTGAGAAAGAGTCACTGGGATAGTATTGATCTAGATGAATACAGAAGATAATAGATAATAATTTGAGTGAAGACATAAATTAAGAATGTTATTAACAGCTCTGGAGAAAAGTAACTTGCTATCTAAAGTAGTGGAAAAGCTCCATGAATAGGCTGAGAAGCTGACCAATAGTGAGGGTGTCTTAGTCAAATGGAATACTGAGATTTGAGATGATAGGAAAAGAGGGAGGATGCAAAAATGGGTGAAACATGGTAATTCCCAGATAGAATGAAAACCCTGCTAAATAAAAACAATCTGGCATAGATTAGGATGAACACAGGTAAGAGTGACTGGAACCTGCAAAGCTAACTCCAAACATCCTCTCTGTTTCCACTAAATATTAAGATGAAATGAAAATGCAGGACACATTACACTCCATTTCTACTCTACCTGGGAAATCACATAAAAAATAATTTGGTGAAACTGCATTTACAAAACCCTAATTTCCACTTAGGAAAGAGTAGGATCATTCATGCCTTTTGATAGATTTAAGCACAGAGCTGCCTGCAGAGATGGTTAATTTATTCCCTATGAGCTCATGGCTAACACATGACAGGTACTGAGCCTGAGTCCAGGTCTTCCAGTTTCCAAGTGGAGATTCTTTCATTGAATACCATTCTCCAGATATTAGCATATACTCAGAATCAAAGCCAACCATAAAAAGATATCTTTTCCACCTAGATTTTTGAAATGAGTAATTTGAGAAGGAAACCAAAGAGCAGAAGTGCAAATAACCAGTTGGAAATAAAACATCAGCTATTTTGTGAAGGAAAATGAATGTAGACTCATATTTTGAACATTATTTGAACACCCAAAATGCAAGCAGTTAAGCTTATCTTTTCCTTCTATTATTATGATAGCAACTTTTGAAGTTCCAATGAGGTGGCTTAGTCTTACACAAAACCTATCACCTCAGTGATACTTTCTCTCATGTAAACTGCAGTGCCTTAATATTTATTAACTAGATAGCAGTGCTTTCTGTTCTTGTTGATTAATCTAAGAAAAATAGGGATGTTTCCCTTCATTAAAGTCTGAGTAACATAGAGCTGCCAGACTGGACTGCAAGATTCAGACTGGAAAAGAAGTGCTCTGAGTTTTGTTTTACATCAATATTTATTACTGTATCAGCAGCTACATTTAATGTGCTTATAATTTATTAGTCGTCTTTATCTGGAGGCAGAAACAGATTCCATAATTCTTGTGAATCACATATCCTCCAGGCATTTATTAATCTAACTTTTGTTTACTGTCACTTGTACTGAGCATTTTGCATTGCAATTCATAAAGAAGCAGTTCACAGAAAACTAGTATCTGGCCTACCCCAATATTTTCCATTTTATTAGTCAATGGGAGTTGGCTTTAAACTATCCAGCTTATAATTTATAAATGGAATGGACCATTTAATCATTTTAGGATGTGTTCAAGCACAGCTCAAAGTTTTAACAAGACTGCACCCTTTATTTCAGAGCCCCTCCCTGACAAGAATGTTCTTATATTTAACTAAGAAAACAGTCCTTCTTTTTAGATTTCTGTTGCATTAAAATGTGTATTGAAACACTATGAGAAAAGTGGTGTGGGAAGTAAAGTAAGTTTCCAAGAAGGGGCGGGACACACACACACATACACACACACACAACAACAACAACAAACAAACCTGGAGTTTTTTGAGGTCACGCAAAAATTAAGTGAAAAGATAGCACAATTATTTTGACAGCAGGTGGGATCCTAAGCTGTTAATTAAGAAACTAACCATTAAGAACATGAAGACTCAAGTTTCTAGAGGTTTATTGATTCTTTTCTGGTCTTTGAGAAGACTTGATTATATGGTACTATTTTGAAATGTCATTTTATAGCTTTAAAAAAATGACAGAGGAAGCACCTTAACAAAATGATCATCCCTGAGGGGACAAGAGTAAAAACCACTGGATGCCAGATTTTATTTTACATAACTGAAAACTATTTACCCTGTAGACAAAAGGCCATCCATTATGAGAAATAGGTGATATAATTAAACATGCCTGTGCTAGGTCAAATAATAAATCAGGCAAGTTTGTGCCCTAGGCACAGAATGGTGTTTCCAGCTGATAGGATAAATGGATGGACAGATGGAAGAGTGATAATGGATAACTGAGAAAGCAGTATTAGTACTTATGTAAACAATACTATGTAGTATTAGCTAGGTTGTATTCATGTGAAATAGGAAAAATGGAAGAAGAATCAAGAGAATTGCAAAGTGACCTCACTCATAACCACAGAAATAACTCAAAGGAACAGCCTGTGTTCTTTCTGCAGGATCTTTGTGTTGTCTTTATATGCTCAGCATCTATCATACTTCCTCTCCTTCAGTAGTAGTTCAATATTGTTGTGTAAAAGGAGATAAGAGAAAAGGAAGGGAAGACTTTTGTATGCAAATATTATTAAATTGCATTTCAATGAACAAGAATGGGATGTTTCCATTAGATTGAAAAGACTCAGTGTCAAAAGTATGACAAACTAAAATGGAAATACATACTTCAAGATATTTTTCTCAAGTAGGCTTTCTAGAAAGCTTTGAATAGGCCTTCTTGACAAAGGAAGGGAAGTTGGAAACAAAGCTGTAGAATAGGTGCGTTGTGCAGGCCATGAAGTTGGAGAGTGCCCAAAGTATGGTGATGAACTAAGATGTGGCAGCCCCATTTTAGCTGTGCTCCTGGGCAACCTTTCTGTGGGCCTCTGTTTCTTACACAAAATAGAGTATTAAACCAATTTACCCCTGACATACTTTACAGATTTTGATATATATTTTTTCTCTGATTCTACTTTTGAAGTCTCTTACCTAAATCCTTGAAAATAAAGATTACTTATTTGTGTATGGGAGACCAACAGCAGAAATTTTGGTTATCATGTTATTTTTCAGTTATGATTTTAAAAACTTATTGTTTCTCAAATGTGATTTTATTATATTAACTCAAAAATGTTTAGTCAATGAAGAATTACTCTTAAGTGCTCTTAAAAGTAACCTGGAAAAAATGTATATGAGACAAAGAAAATTGCATTAAAAGAAGTGTTTCTGAAAGCATGTCTACATTTTGCAATTCCAAATGCCTTGTCCTAAGACTTTTGTATTTTTTTAATAAAAATCATTCAGTAATATTTAACATTGAGCTACATGATAGAATCTTCTAACACCTTGTTTTAAGCTTTCAATTGAGAAATCCCACCACGAGCTATCCTCAGTTTGGCAGACTGTAATCTCCAAATACAGTTCATACTCATCATGCAGCCCTAGATTTCTTCCAAGATGTTTAAACTGATTCATGAAGTACACAATTGGGGATACCTACATTGAGTATATACTTTTATTCTGTAGAAGCCTGTCAACAAAATCTTTCTCTTACTAGAAGTGACAGTTGGAAGTTGATTTTCAGAGAGGGAATGAATAAGAAAATATTGAAGGTCAGCATGAGGCATGGTAAAACAAACATGGGGCAGGTGATACCAAAGTAGAAAAACTTTGAAGATCAATAGAACTTAAGTAAAATCTGCTCAACACTGGGAAGATAACTCAGGAAGAAAAAAACTTGAGGTGAAAGTTTTTTTCAGGTGAATAGTCAGGGAAGACTGAAAGGATGACATAGAATGGTTTCTGCTTTGGGATCAGTTCTCAGTTGAAGAGCTATGTGAGGCAGTGATACTAACACAAAAATGAGAAGAATGGATTACTTCATCAAGACAAGAAGAATTGATCTTTAGCTTGTAGAACTGTGACCCATGGATTATTGGCTAGGAACTCAGCCAGGTGCACTCAGAAAAATCAGAATCATCTGAAGACAAAAATTTCAAATTAGTGAAGCTCCTGTCGACTCTTGCCATTCATAGTCATACCTGCTGTATATTTTTTGAGCAAAGATTTTTATCTTTTTCAGATAAGATAGCTGAACAAGAAAGAAGTGAAATGACACTTTCCAACACACCTTGTATGTGACGGGCAAGAATTAGAACTCATAATATTAATGTGATTTCTTGTCCTGTGTCTTTTTTTTTTAGAGAGAGAGAAAGAATATATTTTCTTATTTCATTTGATTTTTCCCAAATATTTTTCCAAACTGTCAACGAAGAACTTTTAATACGAAGATACCTGTTTTTATGCCTGAGACAGAACTTAATAAAATGGTCTAAAAGTTGGAATTTCTCAGTTTGGGGAACTATGTATAATGGTGATTTCCGTGGACATAATATTTTTTCTAAATGGAGTTATGATCAGTGTCACTGATGAATGGGTCATTTCCTAAATCCACTTGAAATTTAAATAATTGAAATTTATAGAAAAGTTGCAGGAATCATAATACCTAACACTTTACCTAGATTCACGTATCATTTATAATATGTCCCATTTTCTCTCATTTTCTGTGTATATAACCGTTATTCTTTGTCCCAAGCTTTTGAAATTCAGTTGCATACGTCATGACTTTTTATTTCTAAATACATCCTTGTGTATTGCCTAAAAAAAAAAAAAAATTCCCTTACACACCATGGTACAGTTATTATCTTAAGTACATTTAACACAAAACACTGGGCTTTTTAATATACCATTTTGATTTTAGTTTTGTTAATTTACCTGCCAACAGTGTTCTTTAAAGCATATTTTTCCTCCAATACAGGACCCAGTACAGTAAAGTTGTACTTTTTTTATTGTGATTTTTTAAATCACTCTTAATTTGGAATGACTTCCCAGGTTTTTACATCCTTTTTTGAGGGTGTGACTCTTTCTGACTTTATCAGTATCAAGGAAATATATCTTAGTCAGGTAAGGTTTCTCTTTCCTATCCCCACAAGAAGTTGTGACTTGTTCCTGCGCTTAATTTTTACTTTTCTATGAGGTTGAAGCAGAGAGACACTTGAAATGAAAACTGTGAGAGATAGCAGAATCCTGTCTTTTAAAACAAGTTGGGCAGTTCAGAGGCAACACTGCCATGTGAAATTCACAGATTTATACAGCTGTGGTAAAACTTTACACACCAGATATCTTTTTTCATAGGTGGCTATTTGCTGATTAATTTATGTCAAGACTCCTGAGGAGGATGATTTCCCACTGTTGTGGGAAATTTCCCACTGTTGTACTTCTTTAAGACACCTGAACTATCCTCAGACAACCTTCCACCTTGAATTAGAGCTGCTCTGGACAGCAGTGATGAGCCTCTGGTCAGCCGCTATACTTGCTCAGGCAACAGATGAATAGTCTGTTTCTGAGTATCTGAGGTTCTCAACTCTTCAACAATGGACTGCCAATGAAAACCTCCACTACAGATTTCATGTTACTTTAGGTTTTCAGAAAAACAATGGAAATTATTTTATCCACTTTGAAAATGAATAATAGGGAAGGAAAACTGATATTAATTCAGTATATAAAATATATTGTTTTTGAATAACAAATGTCTGTAGCTTGCCTGAAGGAAGAACATTGAAATCTCCTGAAGAAATATCATTAGTAATGCTAACCTGAGGATTACATCCCAGGTTGTCATTCATTTCTTGTCTTTCAGCATCAACAGTAGCCAGGAAGAAGCTCAATGGTAAGACACGGTTTTCGTTTTCAACACTTTGTTCTCCAAAGGTTAACCTCAAATGTTCCTTTATCTGAAAACCCAAGTCTGCGAATGTCAGTTTCTTGAGTGCTAGGAAATGGAACCATGAGAAGGGAGGTACAATTAAAGTGCACCTGGGAAGGTCTCACTGTGTGACTCTTGCTTTTTCTTTATGCCTGTGCCAATACTTCTGTTTGTCATATTTCCATTTTCACAAGTGTAGGGTGACATCTCATTTTACATTTAACTTCCATTCCCCTACTAATAAACGATGATGAGCATTTTGTGTGTCTCTTGACCAATGTTATTTAATTTTTTTTGAGTAGTATCCATTCAGATCCTGTGTCCATTTTTTGATTTATTTTATTTTTTGTTCCTGATTGTATACATTCTTTGTAGATCGTCACTATTAAGCCCTCTTGGTTACTTTCATCTGCTGTAACTCATGATACCATGTCCCCAAATTGAAGATCTCTGAAACAAGTTGTGTTACTGAATCTACATTTTCTTTTTTAAAAAATAATCAATATTGTCCTAACTTCCTGGATTTTTCTTGTTAGTATGTACTGTTGAACTCCAGACATCTAGTATAACCTGCTTTGACCTGGGAGCACAAAACTACAGAAAAGGGAAGTTGAGAGCGAATCTTGGGGTGAGTAATAAAAGCATATTAAATTAGTGATAAAGGAAATGTAACCCCTGTTAGGCCTACCAACCCTGCCTATCCGTGTTCTGCTCCAAGATACATTTTATACTTGTCTGCTGTAAGACCTGCACAAGGTCCTTTTTGAGAGTAGGATTCCAGAACAGGTAAGTTAGTAGTCAGTAAGACCTTTGCTCTGAAAAATGTAATGGAAGCTGATATACTGTTTTTTAAGAAACTAGAGAAAGAAAACTTCTTTCACCTTTCCGATTCCTTGAGCTGTTATTCTTGCTAGCCTCCCTACTTCTGGACTTCATTCTCCCATAGAACCAAACTACCCTGTAACATTGTTGTTTTTCCACCATGGCCACTGTGTGTCTGTTTTTATAGAAACTGCTTTAACAGTGGGTCTCACATTAGTCGTGCACCATCTTTCAGCTCCACCACTTACCTTTTCCCTTTTATACCCAGTATATACTCAGATTCTAGTTCCCAATTTGACCCTACCTTCTCACCTGAGCCTGTTTCCTGGGTATTTTATCTTCTTATCTAACTTAATCTGGTTAAGTGTTCATCTGATTAACAAAGCTTCTCTAGAGGGATGCAACAATGTCCCTGGTAGGCAGTGACCTTTCTAAAGACATTTTGTATCAAATAAACTTTCTTTACATAAAGAAAATAATTGAATTTCCTCTATAAGCCCTAATACTACTTTTTAATGCACTTGACATTTTCCTTTGGTAAATAAATCATACTAAAACAGAAGTTAATTCACTTATTTAGCTCCATAAATTCTAAGTCAGTTTGTTGTTACTGTTTTCCTTCTTGTTTGGTGTTGAACATCCCCGTGACCTCCCTATTTCCTTCTTTATTATTTTTGACAAGATATCACTTTTATCTCTTAGATATGATTCTTGTAAAACTGAGCCATTTATATTTGTCTCTAGTTAATAATGTACCTTCTCCCTTTTAGTTATATTCATGTTTTTTTTTACTTTTATGGTTGTTTAAATTTCTGTCTATTAAGATAGTATATGTAATGCATAGAACACTCAAATACCATGCAAGGTTACATCTGGGAGAATTACTTCAGGATTATTTGTCCTTCTGTCTAACATTTGACTTGACCTTAAATCTCCCAGTTCGTCCATGTTGTCATCAGTGGCAGGATTTCCTTCTGTTTTTATGTTACAATTGGATTATAGATAGATAACATATTTGCTTAACCCATCAGTGCACTGATGGACATTTGGATTGTTTCTATGGATATTGTGAATAATGTTGCAGCAAACATAGGTTTTCAGATATCTACTTGAGATCCTGATTTCAGTTCCTTTGGATAAATTCTTGTTACATGGGATTGCCTGATTATACTTTCTAATTTTTATTTTTTGAGACATCTCAAGAACTTCTTTCATAGTGGCTGTGCCAATGTTCAAGGAATGCAAATTCCTAACAACATCATGCAGTGCTTCCCTTTTCTACACATCTTTGTCAACACACCTGTTGTCATTTGTTGTTGTTGTTTGTTTCCAATAGGTATATGAAAAGGTGCTCAACAGCTCTAATCAGGGAAATGCAAATTAAAACCCCAAGGGGAAACCACCACCTTAGCTTTAGACCATGGGCCCACCAAAGCTGGGGCACACAGGGTTTCTAGGACTTGGCTCTCTGGCAAGATGTATCTAATTAGCCATGTTCTATCCATAATCACTCCTGGGATGACTAAGTTTTTCTGGAGCTCCCTTTTTTCCTTTTACAAGTGTCAGAACTGTTGTTATTTAATGACATCCTTGGTGGTACCAGCTGCCCTCTTCTTTGGTCTTGAACATATAGGGCCAGTCCTCCAATAATAAACTTTTTGTTTCTAAATCAGAGTGGCACAATGCCATACACTATCTTCCTTTTCTCTTTTCTGTAATCGCTTGAAAATTTCATGTCTCCTGTCCATTCTGGGCAACTTTTTATAACCATCTGGCAATAGAATCTCACACATTCTACAACAAACTTGCTGAAATCTACTATGATAAAGTCTCTATTACTTAGAATTCTGAGATAATAGATCTATAGTCTTATCTTCTAGTCTTCTAAAAATTTTTTAAAATAGTAATCATACCTTTGAAATCTGACCTAAATCAAACAATTCTGAGTTGCAGCCACCTTGCCCAACCCTGTCTTTTATAGATGCAGTAATTCAGCTGAGGGCCAGAGTAGTTAAACATTTCATCTCAAATTGCAAAAACTGTAAAATGAATTTCCTTCGTACGTTAATTATCTCAAGAGAATTTCTTCACTGTTGTGACATTTCAATCAGAAAGTGTCAGATCCTAGCCCTAGACTATTCTTTATTAATCTTATTAAATTATATCCTAATGTATTTAACTGAGATTATTTTACTCATCTGAAGTTTGATAAATTAGCTCCTTATATGCAATGATTGCTTCTCCTTGAGGAGATATGTATGTAAGTATGTGTCATTAATGGCTACATTAACAAGAAACAAAGTGATCCTGGCATGCCTATTTTATGTGTGTGTTTTATTAAATTAATGTAGGTCAACAAATTAATCTGGTAGCACAATATCAGAAGACATTAAATTAAGATGCTAATTAACAAGAAACCACGAATTCAGATACTCTATGGCATGATTTCACAAAGTATCCTTTTATTCCTTGTTCCATCTGTAGATACCCGTTTCTTCAAATGACCACTGCTCTGATTGTCCATTATTCAATCAACAATTAACCCCGTGGAACAGAATCTAGAATTTCCTAGGAAAGGATTATTAGTCTGCTTCCCTGCAAACATTATGGTGCATCTTGGGAAGAGAAACTCAAATTAGCTACCAAAAGGTAAGATAGAACTGGGGGGTGCCTAGTCAGACTTAGGTAGGAGGCAAGGAGGGTGGCAGTTTATAACAATTATACTTACAATCTTGAAAGAATTAAACACATACACACCCAGTTAATTTGCCCCCAGGAGGCATGCAAGCAATTTTCTTCCCCTAAGTCTGTCAAATGTGTTCATGTTTTCATTAACTGCTGTAATAATTTTTTTATTCATTGAAGGGTTATACTGTACTTTTTTGTGTTAATAAGTATTTATCCTTTTACCTTATATTATTACAATCATTAACTGTGGTGTGTAAATGTACTAGTTATTACTGTCTAACTTTTGTTGAAAAAGCATAATAAGGGAGTGAAATTGGGAAAAATTATGTGAAAAACACACAGCCAGAGTTTCCTGCTAAGTAGCAGGGCACAGCATCATGACATTTAGTTTCTATACCAAGCAGTTATGTCCTGTGGTCTTATTGAAACAGAATACTGATCATCCCAAGGAACATAATATTCTTGAGAATTGCATATCTTGATATTAAAAAAATAAGAAATTGAAGGGGGGGAAATCCATGGATTTCTTTTTTCCTCTTTCTCCCTCTTTCTCTTTTCTTGCCTTTCTTCCTTCTTTTTGTCTCTTCTTTTTAATAGGAAAAAATTGAACTCTGATCTAGGACATTGTCACATGTAAGGTAGAGATTTGATAGCTTCACTGCTGATCAGCAGTATCCATTTGGAAAGTTGATTATAAAACAGAAAAAAAAAAAAGCACAATATAACCTTAAGGAAAGGTGAACTAAAAGCTGGTAAGTGATACTAAAAAAAAATCAGGAGAAACAAATGCATGTATACATGATTCAGTTACTAAAATAAAAGTATCATAGCTGTCAAAGCACTTCAGGGATGTGGATAAGCAATATCTTGAATATGACTTTTTTTTTGTACACAGTACTTGAAATGAAACAAAATCTGGGGAAAATGTAGCAAGTGCAGCCTTTTCACTATGCAGTATGTTAATGTGTCAGATTGGTTGTGCAGTTGAACAGCTTGAAGGAATGGCAGTATTTTAATAATATTATATGTTAACCTGGCCTTTGTAAATAATCTGCGTTTACAGTAAGATGTTATTGGCTTAAATGCATGAAATATAGCTCCTATAGATCCCTTTCTCCCCACTGTTTTTTATTTGTACTAACAAAGCAGCATTTAAAAAGTTTTAAAGTCTTTTTATTTATTTATTTATTTTTATTTTTTGAAACTAGGTCTCGCTATTTTTGCCCATGGAACCGCAGGCTCTCATTGCCCGGGGTACCACAGACTCAAGCAATCCCCAGCCTCAGCTTCCCAGGTATCTGGGATTACAGGTGTGCGCCACCACGCCCAGCTATTTTTTTTTTTTGGAACTAGGTCTCCCTACGGGCCCCAGGCGGGACTTGAACCACAATCTCTAGCCCCGGCCGCTTCATAGGCTGAAACTTACAGGCATGAGCCACCGTGCCTGGTTTTTTTAAAGTCTTTTTAAAGAAGATTTAGGTTGGCTTTCAAATATTATTTATGTGACTGTGAGTTTGTTTTGGTTAAATACATATTATCTTTTAATATTTTGGGACCAGGAAAAATAAAAAATAAAGGTTGATTCTGTTTCTTAATATTTGCAGGCCAAAGGCAGCAATATGAAATATTTTGGAAGAATGTATGCAGTCTTGTTTCTTCTCTGTAGTTGTTTTAGAAGCCACTTCACACACAAACTCCACTGGCACACAGTCTGAAGTGCTCTAAGGTTTTCCATGATCAGCTGTAGGCTACATGTACATGTGCTTGTGTGCAGGGTGTGCTTGAAAAACTGCAAACCTTCCTCTATGTGTGCTCCTGTCACATGCAAAAAAGTGTTTCTCCTTATCCCCATCAAGTAATTTCTGTGTTTAGATACATATTTTATGTTCATCTGCTGAAGGTACCCTGAGCCACGTGTCAGTGGGGAGAGGAGGGTGCTGGCCACCACAGCTCTCCTCTCAATAGCTCATCTAAAACTGAAATTCTTCTTGTCCACTTTGATGAATTGTCCATGTTTGAAAGAAAGGCTATTTCTTGTGTGGGGGGAAAAAAAGGACACATATTAGATTAAATACTGAGTGAGCTTTTCTTTAGTGACATGAATTAAAGACGACACTGGCAAAGTATGGAGGCCTCCAGTTGTGTTTGCACAAAGGAACTGGACAGTCACAACTTGGTGTGGAAGGCTGAATACACAATGCACAGCACAGCCCTGCTCTACTGAGGATGTCCAGCAGTTCTCAGATGTCACTTAATGACCAGCCTCATTGCAGGCTGCTGCTTCTCCACACATCCTCTTGGGCTTTTTACTGAGTGGGGGCTGCACTTACCTCACAGTCACTCAGTAGTCAGACCTGAGGAAAATTATAGTGATCATGAAGTCAGGCTACAGAACTCAAACTCAAACTTCCCCCCCCCCTTCACCCAGGAGAACTTTATTAATGAGCAGGCACTCTAGGAGCAAGAGCCTAGGAGAGGAAATGTAGGAACAACTCAGTCACTCTGGTAGGCTGGCAAGGTAGGGAAGGGGTATCACTGCCTCTGGGCAAATTAATAGGTTTCCCTGGAAAATACCAACCAACTCCAAAATTAATTTTCATTTGCTGTATTATTTCCCTCTTTGTTCCTTCTTCCTCCTTTTAGTAACACATGGGAAGAAAATTGAAATAAGGTCTATACTTTTTGAAGCAAAATGAACCAAGCACCAAAAATAAGTTATCTTAAGATATACCTATGGCAGACATAACTTCCCCAAATAAATCCAGAGTCTTGAATATAGTACATCATAATCTCATAGGTACTTCTCATGATTCTGTAGCAGACATTAAGACCTACGACTCAGCCAGGAGTATTATAGGTCAGTTCTGTTTCAGGGTTAGAAATGAAGTTTGCTTATTTCTCAGTTCCTTTTCATATATAGGACTGCTGTGTCTGATGGTGCTCCAGTGCCCCCTGAGGGCTTGTATGTGTAATAAATGCAAAGGAAAAGGCAGTCTCATGAAATAATTCACGGTGTTGCAGCAAAACTGGATATGTGATTCAAAGGTTCTCTGAAGTAAAGATTTACAGCCAATCATCAGGAAACTCAAAGCCATTTAAAGTAAGAGGTGCCACAAGCCAAAAGATAGAAGCCATAAACACATACAATATTAATAAAGCAATTACAGTAAGTGCTGGAACATTCTGCTTTGCAAATCTCTTGCCACTTCAAGAAACATCTGTCTCCGCCACTAGAAATTACTGTTAAAAACACAAACAAAACAAAACAAGCTGTGCTTTGTGTTTTAGCTTTTCATTCAGTATCCTGATCAGTCAAGCTGCTGCCAAAGCTTCAATACCAATTTCATAGTCTATTCCCTGGGTTGGTTTTCCAACCAGTATAGCCATTTGTGCTTATAGTGAGCAGAAGAGCAATTAACTGATCCACTGTATTGTGTAAACTGCCTAAATCCAATCACGCATAATGTCTCAGGAGAGTGAATAGGAAATTCAAGTGACCAGATGAATCCTTATTTAATAGAAATTAGTTTGAGCCTTAGCTTTCCCTACCCCTGAAAGTTGATGTTTTCTTATTTCTTTAAAGTAAATTCTCATGCTTGGAGTACACATGACTACCCCTTTTGTTCCTGATGCCAAATTCCTCTCTCTCTGGTAAAGAATGTAGTATCCTAGGCACCAATGAGTATAGTCTCAGAGAACCTGGGTTCTATCCCTGTTTGACTGGGAGTGACAGAAACTCTAGAGAAATTTCATTTTCCTCAGTTTAAAATAAGGAATTAAATTCCTTCTTATCTCTCTCAAAGGAGAGCAAATGAAAATGTTCTTGGAGATGCTGTGGAGACTGCAGAGAGCTATAACAGTGTGAGGACTTCCTCCATATGTAAGCTGCGGCACTTGTCTTCCCTGGGAGAGGACCTGGTTTCTTAAGAAATACTGGAGAAAAAAAGAAAATCACACCTGTAAGTTATCACTGAACTCAAGTAGGGCTTTCCATTTAAAAAAGAAACAACACAAAAATAATGTGACTCAAAAGAAGAAAGGAAGTTTGCTTTAACCCTGGAAAAAATGGAATACATAAGAAAGGTATCATGGCTTCTTAAATAGATGATTATACCAGAAGGTGAAATTTCAAAGGTCAACTGGGGTTGTAGAGCTAGGTGAATGACTAGGTTAAAGGACCTTTTTATAAATATTTAAATTAGAAATCTTTATGCTCTACCCAGATCTTTCTGTCATAGTACAAAAGCCTCATTCTTGTTTAGGGTGAACTTCCTCTTTGTATTTCCCTTCCTGTAGGACTTAGTTCAGGACATCTTCATTTTTCCTTTTTCTGCAGTATTTTACTCAAAGATATAGCTGGTCAGATAATCAGGAATAGGATCTCTTGACCCTTCTCTCTGTTTTAGAGCACCATCCTATGAGATACAGTATCATTATCTGTAGTGGAAAGAATGAAGATTTGAATCAGGCAAATGTGAACTTAAATTCTAGCTTATGATCTACTTACTATGGTTATTTATATTCTCAGAGTCCCAGTTTTCCCACATGTCACATAGGAATTCAAATTCCCAAATTGTAGCAATACCCAGCAGTAATACATAGGATATTTGAATACTCAGTGTTGAACTTGATCCATGGTAGGACTTCAGTAAGGGAAACCAGGGTGTTCTACATTGTTATTGCTTTGTTAACAAACAGACTTCCTCATTATCTTTAAATTATGGCCTCCTGGTAAAAAGGGGTTATGTTTTCTTACAGATCCCAAGCATATTTACAACATCATTTGGTTTCTTGATTTTTGAGCTTTTCTCTCCTTAGGAATTTAACATATTTCATAGCTTTGTGTCATCTGAAAGGAGAGACAACAGTCAACATGAGATGAAATCTTTGTGGATAGCATTGTCCAGAGTTGTCTTGCCTTCTTTTTCTGGTTGTTTGATTATGAATTCATGACACCTAAGTAGCCTTACCTTGACATTCAAGTGAAGCATCACATATCAAGCTGGAACCGGAAAGAGGTGGAGATGACCAGTTAATTAGACATAGGATTGCCTTGGAGTTCATGTTTATAACATGCATACGACTCCAGAGGGGACTTTCTGAAGGGTTTACATAGGGATGTGGTTGAACCAGATGTCACTTTGGGAACAGCTTATATTCAGGGTGGTATAGGTGATTCTGAATAAAGAAGGTAGCATTTTGCGAAAATGGCATTAAAGGGAAGATAATAAAATTCTCACTAAAGCAGTGGTAAAGGCCAGCTTTGGAATGTGTCCCCTGGGCAGCCACGTGGAAGAGCCCATATTTGATATAATGCTCTAAGGTTGCTTTTTTGAAACTCTCGGTAATTTTTGCAAAATGAACCCCACATCTTCATTTTGCATTTGTCCCTAAATTATTTTTTAGCTGTTCCTGGAAAAGGTGATAGGAGAGAAATTGTAATCTTGAGCAGTTCTTAGGAAAATAAATGGCCTGCTTCTCTTAGCTATTCTGTCTTACTGTCCTCAAGTTAACCTCTGTCATGACTGAGGTGCGGGTACTATGATGAGAGGAGCAGAGGAGATGTAAGAATTTTTATAGTAACATAAAATAGTTAATATTTAGTCTTTGTCCATCCAATAGAGAAGTTTTGAGATCCACCCAGGCAATGAAAACTCAGGCTTTATGTAGAGTAGAAAGAATTAACCTATGTAATTTTAACTTTACTGACATTATAGCATAACCTTTTAGTCTATGTTTGAAATAGGGGTAAAATCAAGTAAAGAAAATGGGAAGCGCCAAGCCAGGTTCCTCTATTCTGAGGAAATGCGATAGCAAAATGTCAGAGAGGCAGTGAGGAAGGAAGTGGCTGCTTGCCGTCAAGGTTCCCCAAGCTCTGTCCCAGCCTACCTGTTTCCAGAATGACTAAGAAGCTGCATTGACCCCCAGAGCACCTCAGCAGCCCCGTTTTTCCTGATGACTGACAAAACACTTGTCTCCAGACTCATGCAAAACAAGACCCCCCAAGCTTTGTGCCACAGTTGATATTGGACCAGGAAAAAAATCATGTCCCAATCGACAGAGCCTGAATTTCCTGATAGTCTTTCCTGATAGTTGGATTGGGTGCTTGGAATCAAATTTAAGCTCTTTAAAGAAAACCAAATATGCTATTTCTGTTACCCAAATGTGAGGTTGCAAATAGATTCATATTTTGCTGATTATATCAATCAGTTTGGCACTAAGAAGACAGAAATATAAAGATGTAGTCTTAATTCCAAGAAACTAAGACACTCATGGGAATAGTTTTAAGTATATGAGTATATATTTAAGTATGCATGTTTTTAGCATATAAGTATAGAGGCATTATCTTCACTCTTTATGAGTAAGCTTACTAGACCTTTATGTTATTAGGAGTTACGCAGTCCCAATAGATGTGAACGGGTACTTAGTGCTGAAACTGGTGTTTTTTCCATTTCCTGGTTTAGCATTAGAAATGTCTTTTCATACCATTCTAACATTTTAAATACAGACTTCATTTTATCATCACATAATTGATTTGTTTGGTTTTTATGGGATTCTAAAGAAAAATAGTAAATACTAGCGTAGGAAATAGACTGATTTCCCTGACTGAAATACACATGTTAGAAAATGTTAGGCTGTGTGGTTCTCAATATCTGCAAAGATCAAGACATCTTCCCTTGCTGCAGAAAGAGTGAAAATTTGAAAATTTTCACTTCAAAATTTGAAAATTTTGAAGATCCTAACAGTGACACTTCTCCATCCTGAAATTTCAGATGGAGCCCCCTGCATGTCTAAATTCTCTAATAATTAGTTTGCATTAGGATCCGATAGAGGTGATTGGCTTCTCCATATATTCCACTGGCCTATAAGAACTATTATTAGCCTATTTTTATATTATTTTCCTGATTATTAAAAATAACTTCACTATAGAAAAATTAGGAGATTAAAAAAAACACTTAATGAAGAATTGAAAGTATATGATGAGCTGTTGATTTTTATCTGAACTATTTTTTTCTTAAACTCATAAACATCTTCAGTAAGGGTATAGTCTTTGCCATGAACTGTCCTAAATGCTTTATATTTATTCAGTTACCCCAAACTTATGAATTATGTCATTTTTAATATTTTTTATGTTTCTGAGGTCCAGAGCAATTAACTTCCCCAGTGTCACATGGGAAATAAAAGAATGGAGCTAGGACTTGAACCCAGGACTAATAAATACTAATTTTCTAAAAAGGACATGATGGTGCCCTAGTATGAGATTGAAATGGTATGTACATTTTGTTTTTATTTTCCCATCAGTATTATAGTGACATAAACTATTCTACTTGTTATTAACATTTTTATAAATGTAACTGATACTAACTGTGAAGCAGTAATTTTATGGATTTTTGCAATTTATTTAATTAATTTATTACTAATCTTTAATATTCATTCCCCAAATAGATCTAGTGCTGCAAGCCTTGTTGTAGTGATTTAATTATAGAAAATTCATATACTTCTCTGGTTGGAGGAAGAAGCATTAATTACTATGTTACATTTTGACAGATGTTCCAGTGCATGCTTATACTAGAAAATATCGTACTTCGTGGAAAACATATGATAGAAGGAATGTTTAAGAACCACAAGTGTTTTGGTGAGGGAGGGAGATGCGAGCTGTATTTTTGCGCTTACTGGCAATCCCAGCAGAGGGCGTTCTCAACATGTAGACTAACCACAGGTGTCTTGAAACCCTCTTAGCATCCTGCTGCTACAGACTACAGTCCCTTCAAATCAGGCTCTCATCGCATTGCTTTTTGCTCTTCGATAGGCGACAGTAGCTTACAGTGTAATTTTTTTTTTTCTTCAGGGAAAACTGGGAGAGAATGGGTGGAATCAAGTGAGTAGACATATCTAGGAAACTGGCAGTTGCTTGCCTTCTTCAGAAAGTATCACTGCCATTAAACATATTGTAAGAAAATGCAGGACAATAATAACAAGTATGACTTTATTTTCAAATTTTTACCTCTGAACATTGAAATATTTCACGTGTAAAGAAACTAAACTGAGACTAAGAATAGCATGACTGAAAACATTTGAAAAGTAAAATATGCCAGATGTATATTTTTGTGTTGCTTTTCAAACTTTCTGTATGTATATTATGAATACATAATTAATGTGTATAGTGGGGTAAGATTTGAAAAAATTATTTTACATGTTCAGTAATTTGAAATATACTTCAGTATACTGAAGATAACTAAGCAGTATATTTTCCTATCAAATCTGGTCTATAGAGAAGTATTTAGAGACTAAAATAGTTAAATGAAATAGAATTTTTTTGTTAATTTAAAGCATCCAAATTATTTTGAAGTTATAGTTTTACTCCCAAAGTATGGGCATTTTTTCAAATGTCAGAAAGTATCTTTCCCAGAGTTAAATTACTAAAGAGCTTTATTATTCTTCTTATTTCAAGGAAAAGTATCTAAAAATGGATTTGGATGATTTCCAAGATTTTCAAAATATATTCTGATGTTGTTAAAGACTTAAATTCATTTTTCAGAGAGAGGCAATGTGGGGAAAACTGAAAAGGTTAGAAAGTGAAGTTTTCTTAATAAGAGAATTTTTTAAAAATGAATTCTTTAATATTCTAGTTACTACATAATTCAATTCCAATAAAAAGCAAATAGATTTTTTGGTAGAAATTGAAAAACTAATTCTAATTTGTATGGAAAAGAAATGTATCTAAAATAGCCAAAATTATCCCTCAAAAGAATGAAGTTGGAAGACTCATATTACTTGATCTCAAAATTTACTATATAAAAGACTAGAAAAATAGATCATTACAACAGAACAATACCCTCAGTTGACTTTCAGCACAACATAAAAAGTCAATTTTCAGATAAAGCTGTTTGATGGGGTAAGAGTCTTCCCAACAATGGAACCAGAACAACTAGGTAAGTGTGGGTAAATGAATTTTAACTCCCTGCATACTACAAATGCTATGTATACAGAAATTAATTCAAGGTGGATAATATACCTAAACATAAAAGCTAAAACTCCAAAACTTGGACAAAAGATAACATCTTTGCAATCTAGGCTTTTTAGAAGGCATACAGTTTTAAATGTAAAATACAAAGTTGAAAATTGGGCATAATCAAAGTTAAACTTTCATTCATCAAAAGATACAGTGGAAAATAAGTAAAGCCAAGATGATAGAAAATATTTGTAATAGACATCTAACAATTTATATCCAGATTATATACTCTTCAACAAAATAAAACAAACACAACTTTTAAATACATATCTTAAGCAGACACTATATAAAGGAAAATTCCTAAATGACCAAGTTGTGTAAAGATGTTCAAAGTTGGTAGCATCAGGGGATTGCAATTAAAACCAAAAATGAGATAACCCTGTCCACAAACTAGAATGACTAACACTTTATACACTCATATTAGCAAATGTTGGCAAGGATGCACAGCAACCTGAGGGGAGGGAAGGATCTGAGGTTGCTAAAGGGAACTTTCTCAATCACTGGAAAACTTTGTACATTGGTGGTGGTGATGTGTGTGTGTGTGTGTGTATGTGTGAAAAACTCATTGTATACTTAAATGCATACATTTTATTAAGTGTAAATTATATCTCAGTAATTGTTCATAAACAAAAACAAATCTTGTAGAATTTCACCATATACAAAAAAGAAAATCCTGGCTTAACGTAATGAAAAATGAAAACCTCCCCATTTCTGTTTTTGAAAACTACGTTCTCTGCAGTCGGAACCCACTTTTAAGTCCTAGCAAGTAGGTTTTTTCCAGATAACTTATTTCTGTGCCCCGAGTTTTCCAATATACTTTGAAGGTAAGGCTCCATGTGTCTTACACTCTGCAGAGTCTACTGATTTTGATTTTGGTGGTTAAAATTTTCTCTGTTGGGAGGGTTCTTAGAGCATGTTAGAATATAGTTTGCTTTGCTCGGTTTAGGTTGCTCAGAGAGCTCAGGCAAATGCAGTGTGCCCCAGAGACCTATACTTCAAGCCAATAGTTCATAAATTCAAACAGATCTCAGACTATTCTTTGCCTTATCTTTTCAGATGGAAAGATTAATAGATACAGTTGACCTGTCTGAGAACACAGAACATACCAGCTCCAGGTGAACAGTACCTAGTTCTAATTTGACAGTTTCTTGGCAAATATTTTATGTATCAAGCTTGACTGGACGGAGGGGAGGACCTGCGGGGAAACACAGCAAAACTGTCATGGAGGGCGCGCATGGGCGGGGGGCTTAGGCAACCCATACTGACCAGCTATTTCGTGTTTATAGTGCAGCGCCAGCGCCATCATGTGGTCATCATAGGAACTTCGGAGGAAGAATTTTTTTTTTTTTACCGTTACATTTTGAAGAATAGAGTAATAATCAAAATCGTACCAACGACCTGAAAAATCTTGAAAACGATATCACCCCATGATTGTTTTCTATCTAAAACATGAGAGGAACCCTGAAATAATTAGTAAGTAGTGCAAGTGGAATCGTGTTTGCTCCCCATGTACCTATTATTTGTTACTTAAATAACTGTATGTGACCAGAGAAAAGCGGGTGTGATGGTCTAATGAGGCATACAAACCTATCAACAAAATATCAGGGTGATCTCATGAATACTCTCATGCAGGAATGAATGAACGCCAAATGGGAACACGCAATAATTGCCAATGATGACAGTCTGTCACCTCTCCTCCCTATGTGGTGCTATACATTCCATTGTTTGATTGAAAATTGCGTTGATTCTATACTTGTATAACTTGCCCATACCCTTAAAAAAATCTGGCTATAATCAGTAATTGGTTGATTCAATAATTATTTATTGAGAACCTGCTCTGTGCCAGGAACTATTACAAATGCTGGGATTTTTCAGCCCAAAAGGGAAAGAGAAAACATTTCTTAGTATCTGTTTGGAAACACTTATATATCATTTTATTTTTGTGACATTGGTTTATAACTGTACATGATTTAGGGGAATAGGTTCACGCACCTCTTCAGGTATATGTTGCATCCATATCTACCAACAAAGCCCCATAGTCCTCCACCATAGTCCATTCTGACCTCTCCCTTTGCTCACCACCTATGCACCTCTGGTGTCCCAAATTCCGCAGTCATATTTCTAGGGCTAGTTTTGTTTTGTTTTTCCCTTCATTTGTCTTCATTCCACATATGAGGGAAATTGTGTTACTTTTCTTTCTCTTTCTGATTTGTTCTGTTGAACATAATCTCCTCCAGATCTACCATGGTGATGCGAATGGCAAAGGTTCATCTTATTTTATAGATGAGTCATATTGTATCATATGTACATGCCACCTCTTTTTAACCCACTTGTCTTTCATCTGACCCTTAGGTTGTTTCCTTAACTTGGGTTTTGTAAATGGTGCTGCAGTGAAAATAGGGGTGAATGTATCCCTTCAAAACTAGTGTTTTTGTATTGTTTAGAGAGATTCCAAGGATTCCATATAGTAGCTCTATATTTAATTTGAGAGACCTCCATGCTGTTTTAAGTAGTGACTACACCAGTCTATATCCTACCAACAATATAAGAGGGTTACTTTTTCTGTATATCACTTCCAACACTTGTTTCTGTGTTTTGTTTTGATGTGGTCTAGTTTCATGTGTATGGAATGGTGTCTCATTATGGTTTTGATTTTTCTTTCCCTGATGATAAGTGATGTAGAGTATTTTTTCATGATTTTGTTACAGATCACCTGTATGTCTTCTTTGGAGAAATGTCTATTAAACTCTTATCCACTTTTTATTTGAGTTGTTTTCTGTTTTTGTTGAGTTGTAAAAAATGTTCCTTCCTTCATTAAAATGATATGAGAAGTGAACATCAAACTAAAATGTGTTACACATGGCATATTAAATATAACCATATATATGTTTACAATATAAGGCATTTCCTTAATTTGTACCTTTTAAAAAATTATATTTCTCACACATGGTGTCTGGTTCTCACTAGATTGAAAATAATCACTCAAATTACTTCAAATTAATTTGATTTTTTAAATCAGTATGACTGCCTCAAAGATTTGGGGCAGATTTATTTACCTCCTGTTGCTCAGAATGACTTTAGGTTTCATTTAGTAGTTAAGGCACAGAGTGGGAGTATGGAACAAGACTTTTAATCTTGCCCTAATATGGATTCTTTTCTCAAGCTTATCTCCCAATCTCAATTTCTCCTGACCAATTTAGGATCATGTGTGTAATAAGCCTGAGCATCTCAGAATCCTGTAATTATAGCAGCAGAGGCTAGGAAGTTGGCAGCATACTGGTTTCCATATCTACCTCTGACTTAGTGACATTTTGGAAAATACTTCTTCAGTCTGCTAGTGTCAAATCACTATAGACTTCACATCTAGGACCTATGTATCCAGACAGAGTGTGTATTATTTCTTATAAAATGTAGTTGTAAATTCTGTGTTTTGGCAACTTTCTTTTAGTTCCAGATATTTCAAGCATTAAACACCCAAATGCCTTTTTGCTTCTTATGAATTTAAAACAAAGTCTCTTTTGGGTCTTAGTAGCAATTGCTAGGAAAGAAACAATATTTGGAAACAAAAATGTCTTGTGTCAGTAATTGAAAATAACCTCTGCCTGACTCATTCTACTTTTACCTAAGCTGGCTGCAGTTGCTACACTTGATAACTAAATTGAGGTGTTAAAAACATCTGTGTATCTGATGTAAGCCTTTAACACTTTAAATCTAATCTGTTTGCATTACAGAGAATAGTTATGTACAGAGTTGTAAACAGGTGTTATTGATCACAACTGAAAGATTAGTAAAATAACTGAATCCTCATTTAAGATCCAAATTAAAGATATCTTCATATATTATGAAGTAACCTGAAGCATGCCTTGCAGCTTTATTTCTGAGTTTCTTGCATTTAAGACATCTGAATGGAATGTTTTACTTTGGTGAAGAAAAACTGTACTGTTCTCATCTAAGCATGCCTCTTCAGGGTAATAACTTAATAACTACTTCCAGAAAATCATCTTCAGTTGAATGGAAAGCAGGCAATCAGGGAAATGAGAACTGGCCCCGGGCGGGCAGTGGCAGTCAGGGAACGGGAACCATACCCAGCCCTGGTAATCAGGGAACAGAAACCGTACCCGACCATTGCTCAAACTATGGAGGCTGGCAATCAAGGAACAAGGACACCAGGACTGACAAGAAGCAGGTTTATTAATACCGGTACTGAGTCAGCAGATTCATATCCAAAGACTGAGTACCCATAACAGGCAGTTAAGGGTTTATTTGCACTTTACACAAATTGGTGTTCCAGGTGGCCTATCGTTAACAGTTAATACACGATCTGACGTGACAGAAGATAGGAGGAAGATTCAAGGGGAAACGGCTGCATACCAGTAAGCCGAATCAGTAAGTCACGGGTTGTTTTTCTAGATGTTTGTTTTCTAGACCCTTAGGCTGTATTTCTTAGGTTACTGGACTTCAGCATACTTTTATCATGCTTTCACCTGGTTATCAGACTTTAGAACTGATGCAGTATCCTGACTAATAGCGCAAGATGCACTGAGGAGATAATCTTCTCCTTTATACAAGAAGGGCTACTTTGACAGACAGGCTGGATTAATAGCCATGCATTTTTAAAGTAGCTCTTCATCTGTTTGATTGTTTTCCCTTTGTCCCTCATATAAGTGAGATCATCCAGTATTTTCTCTTTTTCTTTCTGGCTTATTTTTGCTAGCATGATTCCTTCCAGCTTCATCCAAATGATGTAAAATAAATAAATAATGTAGTAAATAATAAAAATAAATAAAGTAGCTCTTCACACCAGCTTCACTGCAGTCCTGGGTTAGCAATCATTGCCATGTTATGGCACCAACAACTGGTGAATATTCTGATGTAAAAGAAATAGTTTTTCTATTAAAAATGGTCAGCAGTCTCATAGTCACTTATTTTGGAAACTTCTCAAAAATTTCCCTAGCTCTATGTTTAATGTATCTGAGCTAAATATGATGGTCATCAACAATATAAATAACTAAGATAAGAATCATGAGGAATAAAATGACATTTTCTCCACACATCTCTCTGAACCACCAAATCTACTCCAATTTAACAGAATCTTGACTTGTCCTAAAATTTTTTTCAAAATCTAGTCTACTTGTGTAGACTGGTCTTCAAAGTCTTGTCTATATGTCATGATAATGATCTAGTTAACCAGTGATTACAAAGGAAATAAGACTGCTTTGTGCACAAGAAAACAATGTGGTATATATTTAATATGCTATTTTTGATATGCTATTTTTTAGCTTTTATTTTGATTTAAAAATAAAATAAAAAACAGTACTATACATTAGTTACTTATTCTCTTGAAGAATAAGACTTGTATTATTAAATACTGAAAATAGAAATAAAAATAGTTCTTTGGAAATTATTACTTTAGTTCACTGCTTTGAATATTGCATCAACAATGTCATTGAATAACAATAACAACAAAATAATGTAATTATGGTCCTAGAAAAAACTGTCAGATGTTTTAAGCACTTTACATATTAACTTGTTTAACCCCTACAACAGTAATAAGAATTTTTTTTATCCCCACACTTATTAGAGGAGGAAACTGAGTCACAGAAAGGCGAAGTTATATTCAGAATCATATGAGAGAAATAGTGGATACTGGAAAATGTCAGGACCTTAGCCTCTGTGTTAAACTAAACCTCTCTATAATCTTTATTCGAGGCTTGAAATCTCCCTTCACATCTGGCTACAGAACGCATCTTGGGAAATAATCCACCATAAAGTCAAATTCAGCACATTCCAGATTGAATGGAGAATCAGCTCACATGTGTTTGCTCTCCCCACTTTAACTTTAAATTAATCACCTCACATAACTTCCCAGTTCCCATGAAGATGCCATCTTCTTTCCCTGTCTGTGCTTACAACACACTTTGTTCCAGTCAGTTCCTGTATGCTGCTTGTGAAAGAGCTTTAACCTTTCTCTCCTTTCCCCTTTCCTCAAGACCTCTCAGATTCTGCTCATCTTTCACCTAAGCTTTTGAAAGTGAATGACTCTCCATGCCTCTGTTCTCCCTCTTCTCCAATTAATCCTATCCACTCCTCAATGAAAGTTACTTATAAACACTTCAAATCATTCCTACTAAGATGACTCAAGTAGATTGCCTATCAAGTGAACAATAAACTAAAGTGTCAGCTGTAGGCTCTTTATAAAAGCCCAGCCTCAGCTTCGTTTCAGTTCTTATTTTGATTTCATCTTGTGTAATGTCATTTAATTTCATTTTATTTTGAACCCAACTCACCAATAGCAATTCACTGTCTTTCTTTCACGTGACTCTGCAGTGTTCCAGATGAGATATACATTTGCTTGGCAAAGTCTTCTCCCTAAATTCATACTTTCTTTCTCTTCATCCTCTATGCTACTTGTTGATTCAAGCATTCTTGCTAAAGCCAGAAAAATCATGATGACTATCCACTGTCCTAAATCCTTCTCCACTAATACCTACTTGGCATTACCCCTGTCAGGGTAATAGGGTTAAACCACACAATTTCACTTTGAAAACTTTATTTTCAAATGTTACAACTCCCTGTTACTGGCGAGCAAATACCAAAGAGGCTGCTGATTGGTACAACTGGTGGGAGGCCCTTTCAGGTTTCAATCTATTGGGCTCTTGAGATTTCTTAGTTATTGGATGAATTACTGCATGCTCACCCACCACTCCCACTTCCCACATTGGTATGTGAATGGCCATCAATATAAGACCATCATGTATAGGCATGTAGGCTCTCATTACTGTAGAATTCAAACTGTCTTTAATTCACCAATATGTGTTATGATTCTTCATAATGAATCTCAATGGAAAAGGGTCATTTCCTCCCCCATCAAATGCTTTTGGGTATTTCCTAGAACACCACAGTCTTACAGACTGCAGCTGAGGAAATCCTGCTCTCTATGTTCTCTGTCCCAGTCACTCTGGTAGCTCAGAGACCACCTCCTTCCTCAGAAAACCTTCCCTGCCCTTCCTTGTTGAAGTTGCCATAGTCTTAATGCAGTTTTTTTTTTGGGGGGGGGGGAGAAGAAATATGTTTTCCCACTAAAAACAATTGCCTGTATCCATCTCTCTTGTCTCTCAGTCTACCTATTGGAATTCAGGTTTTATTTCAAGGTTGAAATAAACATTTCCTCATCTCTGAAGTCTTCTTTTCAGAGGAAGCCCCACTCATCCGAAAGTACTAGTTTCTTACCCCACTGAATTTCTATGATGTTAATATCTGAACAACTATTTCACATAGCTAATAATGCTTTTTCCATAGAAGTGCTACTGTATTTACCCACTCTAGTCATTTGCCTTATAGCTATGATTGGTACCATACTCTCAGTATCTTGGAGAACTAGAGAGTCTTAGATCTGGAACAAAGATTTCTTATTTTGTTAAATAGAAATCCCAGTTCTACCCACTTGAAGGACAGAGTGCCATGCTTACATGTAGAGTGGCGGAATGTGCTCTACCATCACAGATAGCAGGAACTGCGCTGGGCAAGAACAAGCCAGGTTGGGAGGTAAACACGGATTGGGAAGAGGCAGGTGGCAGGTTTTAGCATCAAGAGCCTCTCAGTTATCTGCCTCTGCTCTCCTGTGCACACCACCTCTGACATTTGTACATGTACCTTTCTTCTCTGCCTCTTGCTACCTAGACAGAAGCAGAGAGGAAAAGCCATGCTTTGGAGCTGCAAAAAAAGAAATGGAGGGAGTGTGTGTTCTGTCACTGAGAGAGGGAAATAACCTTTCATAGGAACAAAGGGAAAGTATCACTTGTTATTTTATAAGAAGGTAGTTCACATTATACAGCACTCTTTAAAAGTGCAGATGACTGGCTGTTTAGAGAATGAATTTCCTGATAAAATCCTAAAAGTATTTCAAGATGTTTCTACACACATTATTTCACATATAGTATGATGAAGAGAAAGTGTGGAAAACATAACTGATTAAGTAATATCATCAACAGCATAACAACATAACCGATTAAGTAATAACATCAACAGTAATATCATCAAGAAATTTTCTTTATTAAATAAAATTCTACTGGGTGGAAATGTTACACATCTCACCTTTGAAATTATTTCTTACTCAGTAGAAGCTTCAGTTGGAAGATAAGGAAGCTAAATGATATCACAAAAAAGTTAGGAAAAGTTAGGGAACTAAGGATGAATTAGTGCAGTGTGATTGAGAGTGCTTGTCTCAGATTTGCAGTCTTAAATTCAACAGAGACAGCAAACCTCTCTGGCATTAGAGGTCTTCAAATGAAATGATACTTCTTGTCATACATCAATAGTCTATGCATTTTTATGCAAGTCACTTAAATGCTCTTCCATCTTTAAAATCCTCATAGCAATACCATTTCATCCTCATATTCAAAAATGAAATGTTCTTTGCTGAGACAGGTTAAAATATCGGCTTCTCCAAATCCTGTGGATTAGGAACATCTGGAGAAACCTACCCTAGTTTTTTATTAATAGAAAGCTTGGCAGACTTAGTGATTTATAACTTCTGTGTATTTTAAGACACTGTCTGATTTTTTTTTGGTAGAATTTTATTTCATTTGGAGCATTTATGTGATGATGTAATGTGCTACATATGAAACTTTTCTAATGATAAAAGCCAATACTTCTGCTGCATGCCAAGTCTCATAGCTGGGGGGGCATAATTGAGTGTGGCCTTCATTTAAGACCCTGCTGGTTTTAGCCTGTCTCAGACCTCTGTCCCACCCTAGCTTGAGACCTTAAGATTAAAACTATCTGCAGACCTTTAATGTTTTGAGATAATCTGAAGTAAAGCTGTTAAACCATCAGATACTTTTGAGGAACTGCATAATTTTAAGTCTCTTTCTGGAAAACTCACAAGGGTCTTTAGCAAGTTAAGGTGTTAAGAACTCCTAGAGCCCTACAGAACTGGTTCTGACCTGCTCCCTTTGCTCTGTGGATCCCCCTGCTCTCTCTTTTCTCTGCCCACACAGGCCTTCTACTGATTCCACACATACACGACACCAGTATCTCCCTTTATGCACATTACTCCCTCAGCCTGAAACATACCTTCCTACATGAATCCCTCTCTGACTTCTTTAAGTCATTTCTGAAGTGCCTTCTTAAAGAGGTCTTCTTGGATGGTTCAATTTAAACCACAAAATTTCCTCTAGCACTGCTTATTGGTCTTTCCACTTTATATTTCTCTATGATACTTATTGCCATCACTACAGCAATGTTGCATTAGTAAACAAACTTAAATCCTCATGATGTGAAACTGATAGGGTGTGCCCCCCCCCCTCCTGTTTAAGATTGCAGATTTCAAGGACAGGTAATGTTAAAATGGGAGAATGACCTTAGCTGGAATTTCCCTTCAGGGGGATGCAGGGGGAAGAAAGAAGTGAAATAATCAAGGTGAAACAGGTTTCCTGGAAGGCGGGAAATCAGGGTATATAAAGGGTGTGCAAACAAAGAGAAGGATTTGATTGGATTGGATTGGATTCGGATTGGAATATGGAGACTGGATAGAGAGAGAGATTGAATGGAGGAGAGATGGGAATCGGCCATCTTGTAAAGATGTGAGCCATGTGAGCTTGGCCATGTGGCCACCGAGGGCCTGCAACCCTTAGCTGACCCAGACTGGCAGCATGATGCTGAATGCAGTTAAGGAGTTTGCAGATTTGAACTCCGTGTTGGAGTTTGTTTTGCTGAGTTTGATTTGTGTCTGAAGAGGCCGTGCAAAAGTTAGGCCTGAGAAGAAAGTGAACTTTGCTGGTTTGGCACCATGGAGTTCCTGCTACCTGAAGGTGACAAGGAGAAGACAGCGTGGAAGACAAGGAGGAGCAGTCAA